>JAJEJH010000005.1:446815-632620 GCA_026122585.1 Anacardium occidentale
GTAGCGATGGGATTCTATGTGGAAATTGACTTGCATTTTCAAGTATTCGTTATTGCAATTGATATTTGTTTGTTTGGCATTTTGGTTAGGTGACATCTGCAGCAATTAAACCTGATGACACACCTATTGTTGTTTTGAAATTCTTCAAGTGATTGTACTCATTTTTCTTAACGCCGCATAATTTATTCATTAGGTTTTGTTCTTGGACATTTGGTCAAGGATTCAGATGTGCTGCATAACTTTCAACTTTTGTAATATTTGCGTTAAGGGTTTCATAAATGTAACATCATGATATCACCTTCATGTCACTGGCTTTGTTTTTCCTAATTGAGATGGCCAACTTTTTACAGGGTGGTATAAATGCTGCATTGGGAAACATGACTGAAGATGACTGGAGGTGGCACATGTATGACACAGTGAAGGGAAGTGATTGGTTAGGTATGTCAACTGTATAAAGTTGAAACTTCGTTTCGTGTGCATTTGCTAGGTGACAGGGAAGTTTGAACGGTCAAACAATGCGGACAGTTTATTTACAGTGTGTTTGCCTGTACACTATCCATTTTATTAGCTCTTTCTTGGTAAAGAGGGTAGATGATATTTTTGTGGTATTGTACTTTCATGATGGCTTGCTGTTGAAATATAAATATAAAGCTGTTAAGCAAAGAAAGCAACATAGATTCTGTGAAAGGCTAAGGGCTTGTTGTATGCATAGATAGATGCTCTTCGTCTAGTCATTGGAGTGCATCTGGTGCTTTACAGTTCAAAACTACCTTTAATAACTTTTTCCAGGTATTAAGATGCAAGGGAATTGTATTTGAACAGGTGATCAGGATGCCATTCAGTATATGTGTAGAGAGGCACCAAAAGCTGTGATTGAGCTTGAAAATTATGGCTTACCATTTTCTCGAACAGAAGATGGAAAAATATACCAGCGTGCATTTGGTGGTCAAAGTCTTGACTTTGGAAAAGGTTAGAGGGGCAAACTTGAACTTGGAACGTCGATCATCTAGTCAGATTATATGGACGAATAACTTTCTAACTTTGGATTTCTTCTTGTTGTTTTAATGACAGGTGGACAGGCATACCGTTGTGCATGTGCTGCTGACAGAACTGGTCATGCTTTATTGCACACTCTCTATGGTCAGGCTATGAAACATAATACACAGTTCTTTGTGGAATATTTTGCTTTGGATCTATTGATGAGCAGTGATGGTAAGTTAGTACCATAGTAACTTAAGTTTTCATGTTAAATCCTTTCTTCTTGTTGGTTTGTAGGGATTAATAATTGGCCACTGAAACCAAAAAGCAGAAGCATAACTAAACAGTTATTGCTTATCATTGATATGTGTTGTGCAGGTACATGCCAAGGAGTAATTGCATTGAATTTGGAGGATGGAACGCTACATCTTTTCCGTTCTGCTTCAACAATTTTGGCCACAGGGGTACTATACTTGTGAGCAAAGCTTATTTGACTACAAATAAGCAATATCTTTATATCCTTCATTTCTATTTGTTTTCAGGGATATGGTAGAGCCTATTTTTCTGCAACCTCTGCCCATACTTGCACAGGAGATGGCAATGCCATGGTTGCACGTGCTGGGCTCCCACTCCAGGTTTATTTTGCTGCTTCCTGATCTTTAAGTTAGCTCTTTAGACTGGTTTTCTTGCCATTATATTTATTTAGGATACATTTTTCCTTCAGGATTTGGAATTTGTGCAGTTTCACCCTACTGGCATTTATGGGGCTGGGTGCCTCATTACTGAAGGTTAGTGCTTCTAGTCCATCTGAAGATTTTTTCTTGATTTAGGTTAATATATTTCTGTTTATGAGATTTTAGATTCGAATACTCTTTTTCAGTTAAGGTTGACAAATGTTCATTTCTGATTTATCTGCTGTAGGATCTCGTGGTGAAGGTGGTATTCTAAGAAACAGTGAAGGTGAACGGTTTATGGAACGGTATGCCCCTGCTGCCAAGGATCTTGCTTCAAGAGATGTTGTTTCTAGATCCATGACCATGGAAATCCGAGAAGGTCGTGGCGTAGGTATGAGGCCCTTCTAGAATCAAATATAATTTTAATCTTCCAGACAAAAGTTACGGTGTTCTGTGCTCATCTGTTTATGGGAAAATGCAGGGTTTGAGCAGTTCAATAATAGATTTGTGATTGACTGAAAATCAAATTGATATCACCATAGAATTAGTCTATGAATTTTGGTATTATCATCTTATATATTCCTGAACAGTTAAAGTTCAAGCTATTTCTAGTGGTGGTTCCTTGAATCGATTCTGTCAATAATTGTGTACCTGTAATGGAGCAAATAGTTCAATATTTCCTGTTAACAGATATGCCTCATGCAGACAATTATATGTCAAGCAGAATTATATTTAAAACAACTTTGTTAAATTTTGTGGAGTAACTAGTTTCACCACTATCTAATTTCTGCGTCTTCATTGTGTATTGTTTAATAAATTTGTTGTTAATATTCAACAGGACCTTTGAAGGATCATATCTATCTCCACTTGAATCACTTACCCCCAGATGTACTTAAGGAGAGGCTTCCTGGTATCTCTGAAACTGCTGCTATCTTTGCTGGAGTTGATGTTACAAAGGAGCCCATTCCAGTCTTGCCAACTGTGCATTATAATATGGGTGGAATTCCCACTAATCACCATGGAGAGGTATAATTGGAAAGGAAAAATAGCATATATTGGTGTATTTCTCACAACTAAAACTTCCAATTTTTATGACTTTTATTCTATTAAATTTTTATGGTAGAGGCTAATATAGTAGTTAACTTTAAACATAAAGATTCAATTTCTAATATTAACTAATTTAAGGTTTTACACTGTTAATAGGTTTGAGAAATCAGCAATGGTTTTGATTTTTGTTTTATAATAATTTTTTATTGCAGGTAGTTACCATGAAAGGAAACAACCCAGATGCTGTAGTTCCGGGACTAATGGCTGCTGGTGAGGCTGCCTGTGCATCAGTTCATGGTGCCAACCGACTTGGTGCAAATTCTCTTCTTGACATTGTAGTTTTTGGTCGAGCTTGTGCTAATAGAGTTGCAGAGATCCAGAAACCAGGCAAGTTTATCGTCTAGAAGTGGCAGCAAATTGTTGATGACATGTGTATGACCAATTAAAGACGTTTTTTTCACTGTTGTTGTGCAGGGGATAAACAAAAGCCATTGGAGAAAAACGTAGGCGAGAAGACCATTGCCTGGTTGGACAAAATTAGAAATTCAAAAGGCTCAATCCCAACTTCAAACATCCGGTTGAATATGCAACGAATAATGCAGAATAATGCTGCCGTGTTCCGTACGCAGGATACACTTGAAGAAGGTATCTTTGAGGAATAATTGTGTTATTCTCCCTTTGAGTTGTGTTGACTACATACCTCTCTCTTAATAACTCTTCTACCCAGCTTACTTTGGGAATAAACATCCAATTTAGATGAATTTGAAGACCAGACCTCCTTAGCTTAGTTGAGTCTACTAATTATTGCCTATGCGAAATTGCTTATGGGTTGAACCTGCCACTTGTGTCATAATCCTTCAATCAGCCCTTATGAGCACTGTTTATTCCTGTGTTGCTTCTGCAGGTTGTCAATTGATTGACAAAGCATGGGAGAGTTTCCATGATGTTAAATTGATGGATCGTAGTTTGATATGGTAACATTTTTTTGAATGAGAATATCAATGGTTAAATTATTTGTGTTACTTATTGTTGGAAAGTCATAATTCCTATTTTCATTTTATGGAAATAGGATATTGTATTTTTAATGTATATTATTTGTATCATTGCTTACCTTATGTGTATTATTTTGTTTCCTAGTATAGCTCATAGAGTGTATATTTATTGTAATCTTAAGCTCAATGAGTAAGTAGACTAAAAATTTACTCAAAAGTGTCTTTGTTCATGGTATCAGAGCCACCGGTTCTGAAATTTTAGTCAGCCATAATCAGCGGTCGGAACTTACCGGAAAGGCATCGGAACTGCTGGTTCTCTGAAGATTGATAAAACTGATAATCTAAAGAGTGACCGGCCAAGACCCGAAGCCAGAACTGCCAGAAAACTGTGAAGAATAGATTCACTGTTTATTTCTGAAAAAGTTCACCGGAAACGTTCTCCGTCAACTGAAACTCCAGGTGTGTGCCGGAAACTGCACGATCGGCATTTTCTGTGAAAGACCGACCGGAAAATCACGCCGGAAATTGACGAAATTTCTCGTCGGAACCCTACCGGAAAATTCTGTATCAATCGAAACCTCTTGGGTGTGCCGGAAATCACTAGATCGGCACTTTCTGTGGAGATTTGATCAGAAAATATCACCGGAAATCGTAGAATCAGCCATTGGAGTTCACCGGAACCCTACCGGAAAGCTGCAAACTGCCGGAATCAAGCCAGATTTTGCCGACAAAGCCTCTGAGACTATCTGATTTCATCCAGTGACGAAGTTGTGGTGCTAAGGTTGCCAATACCCATTCCCTAGTATTAATGGAAGATTCACAAAACTCTGGAGAATCCTCAGTAATGAATACATCTGCTATTAGGGGATTAAACTTATCCAGGCAGCTTCCTAAAGATTGTTGGATAATCGATTCAGGGGCATCTGATCATATGACGGGGTCCATACAGGGATTGGAAAATTACACTCTCTGTAATAATTTGACAGTATCTGTTGCAGATGGTAAAAAATCTCCTGTGATAGGAAAAGGAAGAATATATGTGTCTCAATTAGACCTCCGTTCAGTATTACATGTTCCCAAGCTGAAATGCAATTTGTTATCAGTTAGTCGTTTGACAAAAGATATGAATTGTAGTGTAACATTCTTTCCATCTTATTGTGTTTTTCAGGACCGTTCTTCGGGGAAGACGATTGGCAGTGCTGAGAAGATGGATGGGCTTTACTGTATACTGAATAGTGGCACTCACCAAATCAATAAGTCACTCAATAAGCCTTCTTTGTCAGCTATTTCTTATTCTGATGTGGTACTGTGGCATAAACGTTTAGGACATCCTAGTATGTCTTATTTAAAAACATTGCACCCAAATTTATTTATCAATAAAGGAAACCTTTCTTTTTCATGTGACTCATGCATTCTTGCTAAACAACCTCGTTGTTCATATCCAGCACATTTATATAAGCCTTCTAAACCTTTTCACTTGATTCATAGTGATATTTGGGGTCCCTCAAGAGTTGCAAGTTTGACTGGCACTAGGTGGTTTGTAACATTCATTGATGATCATACACGGGTTTGTTGGGTTTATTTAATGAAAGACAAATCTGAAGTTAATAGCATATTTCAATTCTTTCATAAATTTATCCTTAATGTTTTTCAAACTTCTATACAGATTCTTCGAACTGATAATGGTCGAGAATATTTTTCTAATGATTTTACACAATATCTCCAAACCCAAGGTATAATTCATCAAAGTTCCTGTGTTTATTCCCCTCAACAAAATGGGGTCGCTGAAAGAAAAAACAGACATATCCTTGAAGTAGCCCGATCTCTTATGTATTCCAGTTCCACTCCTCATTGTTATTGGGGAGAGTCTGTTCTTACAGCTTCCTATCTTATTAATCGGTTACCTTCTAAGGTTTTGAGGTTCAACACTCCTTTGAAAACTCTTTTGTCCCATTATCCCCATGTTCGTTTCATTAATAACTTGCCCCCTAAAGTTTTTGGGTGTCTAGCTTACGTTCATAATCATGATCCTCACCGTCATAAATTGGAACCTAAAGCTGTTAAATGTGTTTTTGTCGGATATTCTCCTACTCAAAAAGGATATAGATGTTACTATCCACCTGCAAAGAAATTTCTTGTAACCATGGATGTGTCTTTTTTGGAGGATCAATTCTATTATTCCAATGTTTCTCTCCAAGGGGAGAACTCAAGTGAAGAGCAACATTGGGACCCCACTATATCTCTACCTATCACCATCCTACCGGGATCATTACCTGAGACTGAACCTTTTGCTAATCTGCCTGTTACTGAAAAATCTGAAAAATCTGTTCCTATATCTCAATCTGTACCTAATGCAGGGGGAGACAAACCTATTATAGTATACTCCAGGAGACCAAAGCCAACTCCTCAACACTGTCAAACGCCTATACCAGAGGAATGTCCTGAAAATGAAGCAAAGAATGATCTGGATCTTCCTATTGCTCTCAGAAAAGGGGTAAGATCTTGTACTAAACATCCTCTATCTAATTTCATGTCATATTCCAGGCTATCACCAAGTTTTAGAGCTTTTACTGTGGCGATAGATGAAGTGAGAATTCCTAAAAATATCCAAGAAGCTCTAAACGATCCAAAGTGGAGCTTAGCTGTTCATGATGAGATGAGAGCCCTTGTTAACAATGATACATGGGAAGTGGTGAACTTGCCAGAAAACAAGAAAACAGTAGGATGCAAATGGGTGTTTACTGTCAAGTATAATGCCGATGGAAGTATTGAAAGGTACAAGGCGAGGTTAGTAGCACAGGGGTTCACACAAGCATATGGGATTGACTATGAGGAGACCTTTGCTCCAGTAGCTAAACTAAATTCCATCCGGGTATTGTTATCTATAGCAGTGAATCTTGATTGGGAAATCATTCAACTTGATATAAAGAATGCATTCTTAAATGGGGATCTAGAGGAAGAAATCTACATGAAAATGCCTCCTGGATTTGAAGAAAAGGGCGAATGTGAAAAAGTGTGCAAATTGAGGAAGTCATTGTATGGGTTAAAGCAGTCACCCAGGGCGTGGTTTACCAGGTTCAGTTCTACACTTACAAGACTAGGATATCAACAAAGTCAGGCTGAGCATACTTTGTTCATAAAAACTAATCCTAGTGGAAAAAAATCTATCTTACTTGTTTATGTGGATGATATACTCATTACAGGTGATGATAGAGCTGAAATGATGAATCTTAAACAACAACTAGCAGTAGAGTTTGAAGTTAAGAATCTAGGAGCCATGAGATATTTTCTTGGTATGGAAATAGCAAGAAGTAAAAATGGGATATGTATCTCTCAGAGGAAATATACTCTTGATCTCTTAAAAGAAACTGGGATGTTGGGCTGCAAACCAGTGAGCACGCCATTAGAAAAAAACTGGAAAAGTAAAGATGATGGAATCCCAACAGATAAAGGAAAGTACCAAAGATTGGTTGGGAGGTTAATCTACTTATCTCTTACTCGACCAGATATTGCCTATGCTGTAAGTGTGGTTAGTCAGTATATGCATTCTCCTTTTCAGGTTCATCTTAATGCAGTCATGCATATTCTGAGGTATTTAAAAGGAACTCTTGGAAAAGGGTTACTGTTTAGAAAAAATGAAGACAGAGGAATAATTGGCTTTGCAGATGCAGATTGGGCAGGGTCATTGGATGACAGTCGTTCAACCTCAGGATTCTGTACTAAACTGTGGGGTAATCTGGTAACTTGGCGAAGCAAGAAACAGTCAGTTGTTGCACGAAGTAGTGCTGAGGCCGAATTCAGGGCAATTGCTCAAGGAATATGTGAGTTGATCTGGCTAGAACGGATTATTGAAGATTTGAAGTTGTCTGTAAGCAAACCCACACTTCTCTATAGTGATAGCAAATCTGCTATTAGTATAGTCCATAATCCAGTTCAACACGATCGAATGAAGCATGTAAGAATTGATAGAAACTTTATCAAAAGAGAAATGGAAGAAGGCAAGATCAAACTATCGTATATTCCATCCCCGTCACAAGAAGCAGATATTTTGACTAAAGTTATGGTCAAACCGGCCTTTGAGTCCTTAACACACAAGTTGGGAATGATAAACATCTATTCACCAACTTGAGGGGGAGTGTTGGAAAGTCATAATTCCTATTTTCATTTTATGGAAATAGGATATTGTATTTTTAATGTATATTATTTGTATCATTGCTTACCTTATGTGTATTATTTTGTTTCCTAGTATAGCTCATAGAGTGTATATTTATTGTAATCTTAAGCTCAATGAGTAAGTAGACTAAAAATTTACTCAAAAGTGTCTTTGTTCACTTATTTGCATCATAGAATTAACTCTATGATCCTTTGGTTGCTAGGAACTCTGACTTGATAGAGACTATAGAATTGGAGAACCTTCTGATAAATGCATGTATAACCATGCATTCTGCTGAAGCCAGGAAAGAAAGCAGAGGAGCTCATGCACGTGAAGATTTTACGGTGAGTTAGTTTCTTGTTGCCTAAGAATATGGAGTGAAGTTTTATTCTGTATAATAAAATTAGTTACTGTGGCTGTGCAGACAAGAGATGATGCAAACTGGATGAAACACACTTTGGGGTAAGATACTATCCTCTACATGCTTCGAAGATGCAAAAGTTGATTAAAAACTGTTTATTTTGCCATTGTCATGGTATGATTAAATCGTTGAAACTTAAGCATTGGTTGGGGTGGTTAAGGGCCTTTTGTTTCAAACTGGAGTTCAAAGTTCATTTTTCCTAATTATTAAGGTATTGTGTCCCCAAGCAAGCATACTCATTCTGAAACAAGTTAAGTTTGGGAAAAAGGTCAGAGAATTTATCTGTATGATAGGAAAACTAAAATTAGCCTAATATTCTGGAGCTTTAGATAGTAATCTTAAGAAATAGAAATCCTTACATGCTTGTGCTGGCTAAAACAAATAAATTTTTACTAGTCATTTTACTCCTACCAATTTTTTATTTTATTTTATTTTAATTTGATTATGGTAATGTTATTATGCGAAATATGATTGGCAGGTATTGGGAGGAGGAGAAGGTCCGACTAGATTACAGACCTGTTCATATGAATACGTTAGATGATGAAGTTGAGTCCTTCCCACCCAAAGCCCGTGTATATTGATCCATTCCCCACCCGACCCTTTGCTCAAAATAAGATAAGCAGACAAGTTTTTGCAGGTGAGGTTCTCTAGCGAGGAATAAGTTTTGTGATTGCCTAACAACTTGACAGGTGTTTTTTGATTTCAGATAATTTTAGTTCTAATTATCTATTTTCCTAAATAATACGATAAAATCTAAATATTTCTCTTTAAAAATAATCTTATTCTGATTATGCACTCTTAAAAAGTAAATAGAAATAAATTTCTGTTTAATATTACTATTGCACACACTGCGAACAACATTATTTGCATCTAGAACCAAGTAGTGGTATGCTCCAGAATTCAAAGGGTCCTTTTACTTGTCACTTTCTTATTGCGGTATTAGATGAGATTTTGCCGAATTTTAGTTGTTGATTTCCTTTTTTTTTTTTAAGAAACTCTTGAAATTAGTCGAGAAATTTGCATATATTAATATATAATAGAAAAAATTATCTAAACCCAACAGCCCCCCACCCCCCGGCCCGCGACTTTCATCCCGGACAATGGCAGAGCAATTAATTTCCTTTTCTACCCTCGTCTTTTCCTTTGGAAGTCCCTTTATACCCTTGTCCTTCATAAACAAAAAGATTTTAATAGTTCAAACAAAAAAAAGTACAGCCTAATCACTTTGTTCTTCGCTACGCACCCTTAGCAAATCTACTTATAGCCTATCACTTTGTTCTTCGCTAAGGGTGTTTTTGAACTAATACAATGGCAGAGCAATTAATGTTATTTTTATTACTAGAAACAATTACAAAAAGTGTTTATATAGGCTAATATAAGAGGTTTTCCTTGATCTATGTATCCATTGTATTAAAAAGATGTGTAGAGTCTAGACACTAAAGATAATTGAATACAACATGCGGTATATATTGTCTAATTGATTCAATCATTTTACTTTAAATATATCGTTAAAATGATATAACTATTTTACATTGAATACGATATAGTTTGTTTAGATGATAAAGTGATAATTATACTTAGTTTTTTATTTTAATAACTTAAATATCTTGTTTAATAGTAGACATGTGACTATGACAAAGCAATCCAAGTCTCTTTTTGAACTTAGAGAAAAGTTTTCATTAATTTCAATATAATCAATATTGCATTTCATCAGTAACTATGCATGGTGAATTCATGCAATGTATTTCACAAAGATAGTAATACCGGAGACCAAATATTGCATATATATATATATAATGTTACTATTAAATTCTACTAATATAATATTTTATTAGAATTCTATAAATTAATAATTTAATTACTGTTATATTTGAAACAAGAAAGAATAATGAATCTCATGGACTACTAGCAATATGCTTCAACTAATTATTGTGATCAACTAAGTCAACCGGATGCATCCGACCATTAAGATTATCTTAATAAGGAAAGGTTGTAATTCTATTATCCCCAAATTATATCAAATTTAGATTAAATAAGATCAGATAATAGCCTATGTCAAAGGAGTCGGGTTGAAAAAAGCCACAACCATGTCCCAGGCCTTATCATACTGCAATCCAACGCAGCTCACAAAGCCTACGCGTCACAACCCATGGGTGCGGCAAACTACGCCGATTGCAGGCCAATATGGTGTCTACAAATGATTCCATTTATGTATATATTGGCTTGAGTGAGTCCCATTGGGCTGTCAAGTAATTGAATTATGTCAAATGGAATACAATCATTTGCTTATTCTTGTTGGGATAAATGTAATGTGACATAATGTCTATACGCCTGAACTACATGATAATATATAGGATTTTAATTACTTATGTGTGAATTATAGGAGGTCACGTGGACCAAATCAATATTTAGCATAAAGTTTGTTCAGGGAGGGGACAAGGAGTACAACAATCATGGATCCCACGTGCGTGGGTTGTCTCAGACTCAGACTCAGACTCAGACTCAGTATTTTATTATTAATTATAGTTCAATAATTTTAAACTCTTGTAATCATTATATTGATGACTACTTCTACTATTTAATTGATTTAGTCAACACAGTGTCTTCCACTACAGGCTCAGCCTGATTTCAACTCCTTCCAATCATAAAACGTTGGTGTCGCATTGATGGCCCTCCTCCGTGGCTGCTACTTTGACACAATATTTTCTCTTCTTTTTTTAACTTTATACGCACTTTTCCATCCAGACTGCTTCTGCTTTTGTTTCGACTCTCCACAGTCCATGAACAAAATCAAATGAAATAAAATAAGGGCTTGCAATAATTTTAGCATAGACTGCTTTTGTACATGTATTTAACACAGCCTGGTAGGTCGCCGTGACAGGTCACACCAGTCAGACACAGTGCTCGCTCCGAAAATTTGTGGACCCGACTAACCACTGAGTCAAACAGCTTTAATGCCTCGGTGGGGCCGTCGTCAGCAGAGGCGGCTAACGAAGGTGCTTCAAACCTTGACATGGGAAGGTAGCTGGAGCAGAGCATGTACTTTATAATGGAATAGGAGTATTTAAGGGCGGAGACTTGAGAGACAAAGCTGGTAAGACAAGTGGGGTTGGGAGGTGAGTTGATTGGGTGTACTCAATCCAAGTTTTTCTACGGTTTTTGTTGGGGAAAGAAGGAGAGTTAAGGTCATTATTCAAATGGCTGGATGGAGATGGAGATGGAGATGGAGATGGAGAGGTCAGTGCTTGCGAAGTAGGTAGTTTGGAGGCGAAAGATTCGCAGGTGAAGATGAAAATGAATTTTTATCTGCTTATATTTTTATTTTATATTATGTATTATTCATGATCTTGAAATTTTTGAAGTTGTTAATTGGTTACATGGAGCTTAATTTGTAGTCAAATTAAAGAAATTTTTCATTACGTACCAACTTCATTACATTGGCCAGTTTTCACAGTCCAATGAAATTAGGTGCATGCAACTTTTTCAATTCACTCACTTTGTGAGCAATTCAATTAACTTTCATTTATTTTCTACCTTTGCTTATTATTTTCAATCCAAATTACCATTCGCACCTGAACTGCAAAATTATAATGGTTTTCTATACTTTGTTTTTTGGCTGTTTACTAAAGTTAATCGTTACTTTTAATAGTTAATTTTGTATAATATATAAGATGGTAACTATCATTAACATTTTTAATGTTATGAACTAATTCATTTTTACCATAACTATTTTTTTCTTTTTTTTTTTTTCTCCGTTTCTTCCTATTTCTCATTTTTCGGTTGTCAAAAAACACATAAGGGAGTTGGTTGATCTCACTATTCATTCAATAATTTCACCAACCGCCACCTTGATATCTGTAAAAAATTAGAGACAATTAATTTTCTAAAATTTATTGGATAATTCAAAATACTTAGTCATGATAAATTATCTCAGATTATACGAAGAAGTCGAAACTCAATAAAAAGATAAAGAATTTTGCGTCCACGTCGCTTTAATCACCCTGTGTAAGGGAGTAGCCATATTGCCCAACAAAGGTTGGATGGCTATGTGTCATATCAAAATATATGACCCAAGATAATAACTATAGTTGACTCCCTTCTCTTGGTCTGAATATGATACAGATAACTGAACCAGGGTGCATGGGGTGGTTTTATATAAATGAACACAACAACATAGAGGAGTGATTATTCATCACTCTTATATGAGAATGGGAAACTATAGAGCAATTTTAGCAACAACAGATGAAGAATTGCGAACGTCACAATTTTTGGATGACCATATTCTTAGCAAAAACAGATATTTTCGAGAAACGATTAGCACAACTGAAGTGGTTATACATACAAATCTTTTGTCGAGAGGAAGAACACTAAGGATGGTAAGAGATAATTTACTTTACAAATCACATGAATGGGAAAAGTAATTTCTCATTACTTCAGTTTTATCTAAGCTTTATTTAAAAGAGAAAAGGGAGAAAGACTAAAATGATTATATGGCTTCCATTTTCTTTTTTTTGAAATGCATGTTGATTGAATTAATAGATGTTGGGTGTGGGCTTAAAGACTTGTCGTCAGCTAAGACAATTCCTTTTGGTGCGACATTGAATGTATTTGAGTCTGCCATGGTTTGTGGAGAAAGTGTTTTAAGTTTGTGGCGAATGAGAATGACTCATGCACCAAGAAAAGAACAAAGAATTAGATCATTATGGTGGTGCGAGGGACCTTTTGTGGCCTACATTGGAGCTACTGGAAGGTTTTCAAGTCATTTTTGTGGAGATGAATATGGTGGTGGAGGAAATGACTGTATTGTTCCTCTACCAAAAATTCTAGCTCCATGCTACACTTTAAGCCTTGGTTTGGGGACTTCCTGATTTAAAAGTCTCAATCTTTCATGTTTAAGCCTTATAGCGACATTGTTTTCTAGGAGGACGATTCGTCCATTAAGGTTATGGATTTTCTAATCGAGATATATGTCTCTGAAACAATTTGTTAATCATATTTTTCTTCTATCATCGGGATAAACATGAGTTTGATGAACGACAAGATGCACCAACTTTCTTCTTAGGGCCATGAAAGTGGAGAGCAAAAGGGAGATTTCCCCCAAGATGGGAATAGATCTTAGCAAGGACAAAAGCAGTAGCTCATGCGAATTTGAGAGCGAATACATGACTTTGTTCGTACTTGGGATTTTTAAGAGTGTTGAAGTCCCCTTAGGAGATAGTCCGAAGGCAAAAAATAGGCTACGACCCAATAAACTAGAGTTAAATATTCTTATTCCACTTGTATCTATCGTTAACTTTTGCGATTTTTAATTTTTGTAATTATTAATTAAGGTGGATAAATTAAATATGAATCACTTGATTGGAAATATTTATTTAAAATTAATTAACAGTGTTTTTATCCTTTTATAAATCATATAAAAAATTTAATGAATTTTATTAATAAATTTAATAGATGAGTGTGAAAATTGACTTCTCAAAGTTTAAATAAAAAAAAATTGTTACTCCCAAATCGAAACTGATTTTTTAAAATTCAACTTACGTATAAGCTTATCATACATACAGCATGTAATTTTATGAAATAGAATGCAATAACAGACCCCTTGTTTTTTGCTCTTACTTTTTTTTTTTTTTTTCAGATTAATTGGTTAATTCTATCTTTCAACCTAATCGTGTGATTAGGCTACTTAGGCTCGAGTCATTAACCGTATAAATTAAAAATTTTTATTCTGAAATACCAACCTTTAAGGTTTGAACCCATGCCGTACTCTTAAGCGAAGAGGTGCATGGGTCTTAACCAGGGTTTCCGTCCAGGCCACGGATTCCTGGGGGTTTTTGGCTCATACTTTGTCTCTTCCAGTATTATAAAAGATAAATTAAGTACAATAATAAAAAACCGAATTTTTACCCCTTTAATTTTTTACTTCCAACTTCCAAGAGTACAGTGGCTGAGCCATGTACCGACTAAATTTTTTTAACTTTATATGTAGAATTATCCATTTAGTACCTGCAAATTTAGGTTAGCTTTTGAACTTATCTCTTTGGCCCCTGTAAAGGTGAGTTCCTGATTATATTATGACCTCCCATTCATCGAACATCAACTTTGGCCACTCCAGAAGAAAATTTCTGACTCTGCGTCTGCAAGAATACATTCTTTTAGCTTTGAAATTGCAAGAGCCTTATTATGATTTAGGTTTAAATTGAGAGAGTTATTAGTCTTAGACACACTTGTATTGTTCTCAAATTCTGAAGATTATATGGGAAAATTGTTCTTGTTAAATCTAGTTTTCTTAACAATTTTTTAATCAAAAAAATATTCAAGTATTTTGCTTCAATTGTACGCGAACATGACAAGGGAGAATTGAAATGTTGATAGTAACAGGAGCAGTTAGAGTGTGATTGGATGGTGAAGTGGGGAGAGGCGTAGGAAGAAAAGTTAGAGATAAGTTTTGACGTAAAGAAGGACCACTATAACTTAGTATTCATCACCCAATCAATGGGCGCGATTAAGACGGCTAATTCAGTCTACCAATTTCGTTACTACAATAAGACTCATTTTATAATCATGATTAAGCCCTTAACTATAATACTAATTAAATTGATGAAGATATAATTTAATAAAGCAAAGGCAAGGCAGGATGAAGTTTAATGTAAGACAAGACAGAAGAAGAGAAAGGTTTGAAGAGGTAAGAGCTTTGTGTTGGGTTGTCTTGTCGCGTGGTTTAGTTAGATGTCTTGTAATGTTTACATACAGTGGAGACACTACGGAGGCGTGCAAAGGTGTGGTTGCTTTCTTTCAAGGACCCAATGTTGCCTTCCTCTCCCTCCCTCCCTCCCTCTCGCCCTCCTTTGCTTTTCCTGGGTGGCCGCATTTTCGTTGGTCTAAGATTGATTGCCTTGCCTCTTTTCGGGCCCCACTCTACTCTGGGTGTTTTCGGCCCCATTAACCGTCCAAAAACGAAGGACCCCCCTTCCTAATTGGCAAAGTCATCGTCCTCCACTTCATCTCTGTTTACAGCATTCTCGCCTTTCCATTATTCTTTCATGCCAACTTTTACGCATAATCGTCCTCTTTAACCTCGTCAAAGAACAGTTTTTTCTACCTACAAAACGACAGCACTTTGATTATTACATTTACATTTTAACCTTACTATGAAGTACGGCGTGTTTCTGCATGGTCACTTTCAGCAACGGAAGAAAAGCACAGTGCTAATGTGATCTGCAAACGGACGGCGAGGATTCTGTTTCAGTTACCAAGAAGATCAGAGAGGATTACGTCATTTAGACGGCGAAATCGACGCGCCGTATGATATCGACGTGTGGGGGAAAGTAGGACCTACTCCAGTGTCAGGACCCCGTACAGAGCGGGGGAAGAAGAGAAAGACACGTTTAAAGTTATGAGATGACGTTTTCATATGGAGAATTATGGTCCCACCTTCACATGGGGCCACGTCATACGTGCCGCACTGGTATTGCGACTGGAGGGAAATATACAGAAGCAGGTTCTACACGAGACCGAGTTCACTTTTAAATATTTTATTTGAAAATTTTGTTTATTTATTTGACGTAAATGGAGAAAGGTGGACCCACTGTGTCCAGCTCCTGGGGTTGAGCGTTCGTTCTTTAAAGCCGTCTTCTATACTTGCTGAGCATCTCTCTCCTCTAGCTCAGCCAAGTTCAACTTGTGATCCCGTTATTTCTGGGCCTCTACTTCTGTTCTGTACGTACTCTCTTTGTCTCTGTCTCTAACTCTCAGTTGTTTAACTATAAAAATCTAGTATGTTTCAGCGCTTTCATCGGACTTTATTTACCTTCCTAATGCCCTTGTGATAATGTGAGTGCAGATTTATTTTTTCTTTTTTTTTTTTTCCGGTGAGATTTGGCTGGGGAATGGCATATATGTGTGCAGATAGTGGCAATCTAATGGCGGTTGCCCAACAAGTGATCAAGCAAAAGCAACAGCAAGAGCAAGAGCAACAACAGCAACATAGCCAGCAGCAACAGCAACTTTTAGGTCTCAATCCTTTCTCTTTAAACACTTGGTCCACCAACCCTATGTCTAATTCTCCAAATATGGGATATAATCTTGCTGGCTCCTCCTTCTCTGACCCGTTAGATACTGGAGAAGCTGCGTTTCAATTTCCTCAGATTGACAACCACTCCAGTGGCTTTAGATTTCCTAATTTCGGCGGTGGGCCAGGTGCTGAGTTCGACTCCGATGAATGGATGGTGACTTTAATGGACGGTGGCCACTCTACAGATAGCTCTAATCTTCCATCTGGCTGTGACGCGTGGCAAAACAATGCTGATTTTGGTCTTTACTCCACCGATCCCTTTGTCAGCTGCCCGAGTGGACTCAGCGGCGGTAATTCTTCGCCGTCTGATCTTAACCAAGTTAACTTCACGGAACCTCAAAAGAACGTTATCCCTGCAGCATGGGCACCAACAACACCAACAATTACACTGACAACGTCACCTTCATCTCCCCCGCATTCCGCGTCGCCGGCCAAAGAAACCAAGGCACCAAGTCCTCCTTTTCAGCTAAGTGTACTCAAAAACCAAGTCGAAGGTGCGTTAGCCTTGTTTAGCTCACCCGAAAATGACACAGCACTACCAATTATTAAGGCTTTATTGGACTGCGCTCGACTCGCAGAGTCTGAGCCGGACCGAGCTATTAAATTGCTGAGTAAGCTCAGAGAGTCAGTATCTGAACGCGGAGATCCAACTGAAAGAATGGCGTTTTACTTCACTGAAGCTCTCTACAACAAAGTGTCTCCCCCAGCACAGGAAACAGTATCCATCTTGGGGACAAACTGTCGGGATTTAATTCTCTCTTACGAGGCCTTAAACGATGCGTGTCCCTATTCAAAGTTTGCGCATTTAACGGCTAATCAAGCCATACTTGAAGCTACTGCTAAAGCAAACAAGATTCACATAGTTGATTTTGGAATCGTTCATGGTGTTCAATGGGCATCACTGTTACAAGCTCTCGCGTCACGCCCAAAACCAAACTTACTCAAAATTCGGATCTCTGGTATACCCGCTCCGGCTCTCGGTAAATCACCTACTGCTTCTCTCATTGCTACGGGTAATCGTCTCCTCGAGTTTGCTAGAGTTTTGAAACTAAAATTTGAGTTCGAGCCCATTCTAACTCCAATTCAGCAACTCAATGCTTCATGTTTCAAAATTGAGCCGGATGAGGTGTTGGCGGTGAACTTCATGCTTCAGTTATGCAATCTATTAGATGATAACCCAGTTGCTGTAGAGACTGCTCTGAGAATGGCGAAATCCTTAAATCCGAAAGTGGTGACTCTCAGTGAGTATGAATCGAGTTTGAACCGAGTAGGGTTTGTAACCCGTGTGAAGAATGCTTTGAAATATTACTTAGCGGTGTTTGAGTCGCTAGAGCCAAACATGAGTCGTGATTCAACGGAGAGACTACAAATAGAAAGACTAATACTTGGTCGGAAAATTGCTGCTTTGATTGGAGGTGAAGGTGTGGGAAGTAGAAGAGAATGTTTGGAGAGTAAGGAACAATGGAAAGTTCTGATGGAGAGTGCTGGTTTCGAGCCGGTTCCATTGAGCCATTATGCAGTCAGTCAGGGCGAGATACTGTTGGGGCACTACTATAATTGCACTACTTGCTACTCTTTAATTAAGTCTCAACCCAAGTTTCTATCTCTGGCATGGAACAAGGTGCCTCTTCTCACTGTTTCATCGTGGCGTTGATTGATGGTCGGTGGGTTTTCTGACGCAAACCACGATATTAAAACCACTAGATTAGAAGAAGTATTAACTTTATTGTCTTCTTTATCGAGGTTCTTCTGTAGCTGTATTTTGTTGGTCTTACAAGTGCCTAAAAGTATGACAACTTGTAAAAAAGAAAAGGCAGAATTTAAAATCCATGTGGCTTGTGCTGGTCGTTGAATTCCTCCATATTGTTTCTAAATTTGATCATTGCTACGACCTAGTCTAATTTTTAAACCTCTTGAAAGTGAATTGATATAACAACTGTCCTTGATGACAGCAGATTTAGTGGCCGATCGCTGAATTTTTTTGGACTTCCTGTCCCTTCTGCAGCTCAAAGGTAGGCTTCGAACAGACCACTGATTCTTTTTTAGCCTTTTTTTTTTCCCCCCTCCCCACTCTTGCTGCTACACTAGAAATTGTATTATAAAAGCTGAAACTCTAAAATGTCATGTCTCTGTGACTTGTGATTGATGTGTTTTTTTGGCTAATACCCACAGGCTGTAAACAGTTCTATGATTACTGTAAATGGCAGTTGATGAAAACTAACCACAAAACTTACTTTTCCATGCAATTGATTTGATTTGTAAGTGGCTCCTACTAAAAGCTATGTGTATATTGGGTAATGTGTCTGTCAGCTAGTTCTTGCCAATCTTATGAACAGAAAACGACCTGAGTTCGATTAATTGGCCCCTGCTGGCTTTCCTGCCTTAATTAGGTTATTTCTCAAACCATGGGCATTCATCTCTTTGATTATAAGCTTGTAAACAATAAATGCATAGTGCTTGTCCCTTTCATTTTAGCATAATTGGAGAAGAAACAAGGATGGAAAAAGCTTCTGCTTTCCTGCCCTATGAGAAATCCACGGCCCAGAGCAAGATCGACAAGGTGGGCAATGGGCTGCTTTGTTGTTTCTGATTTTGATTTAGACCATTTTGTATTCTTTTTTAGTTACAATTGCAATATTTATAAGCTGGACCGAACTAAGGGTCCCGAAGCAATTGGAATGCAACTTTGTGAAGTTCGGAAAAGTCCTTCTCTTTAATCTCTTTTTTTTATTGATCACCTTAACAAAATGGGTCTCTCCCACTCCCATAGATAGTGTTTTTTGTTTTTCAAATTTTACTTATCAATTAGTACATAGAAATAGAACCTCTTTTGTAACAATAAGTAATTATTTCCCTTTTCATTTCTTCTTTCTTTCCACCTCCACTTTCCTTGTCTTCACTGTGTTTAGCATCGCTTGTTGTTCTTTCAATAAATTGGAAATGGTTTAAGCCTTGAGAGAAAGGTTGAATGACCATTCCAGCAAGAGAAATACCCTTATGCAATACTGTAGGCTCTTGCACGTTGACTGTTGTAAGTATTTTAACCCACTCGAGGCGATCAAGAAGGCCTCATAGTCACATGAATCAAGGCGACACGTCAACGAGTGCGAGTCAGTTGGTTAGTGCATTGCCGACGGATGTGGGTCGAGCGGGGACAATTGTTAGAGCACAATTGCATTTGATGAATGTGTTGCCTAGTAAGCATCAGCCATCAAAGTTCTCAGCGACACCAGCGACCTGTCCATTGCAGAAGAGTGGCTTAAGAGAATGAAAAATACAATCTCCTTGTTTCCTATGACCAATTAGGAAAAGACCAAGCATTTTAGTTTCTCATTCAAAGGGTACATCAAAGTATGGTGGAGGACGTTTAGGAAGACTCGTAGCTTAAACAACCTAAGGTAGTTTACAAAAATTTTTTTTTTAACATTATTATAAAATTATAAAACTAATTAAATTTATAATACTAATAATTAAACTTCAAAACTTAATTATATATTGTATGTGTTTTTTCATAATTTTATCCTAAAATTTTAATAAAACCTGATAGAATAAAGGAAAAATAATATTCTTAGAGTTTGAGGGTGAGAAAGGCATTTCACACAAAAATGGATGTAAATTTATTTTCCCATTATTTGTACATCTAAGTACGACCACCTATTGGTAGACAACGGACCAATGGATTGGATTTAAATTTGGTCCGATCTTGTAAGGATTTTTCGTATATTGGTGTTAGAGTTGGATTTAAATAAAATTATTTTAAGTTTAAGCTTAAATTTTAGTATGAATAAATTTGATTTAAATAATTCAAATCCAAACTTAAATTTGGTTTTAAAAAATTGTTGAGTTTGAATTTGAAATGAGTTCAGTTATAAATTTAAAAAATTTTGATTTAAATTAATTAAAATGATATTTGATCCTTTACTTTATTTAATAAATCAAATCAAATTTAAAACTGGACTCAATCTATTGAATCTCGTCGAACTGAGCTTAACCCAAGTGAAAATGAATAGCTGCTGTGTAATGTTTACATGGAGTCTGGTCCAGGTGCCAATCTGATGAAACACCTTGCCATGCAAGGCTTTGCCTTCAAAGTCCACGCAGACACGGAACGTTCTCTCAGCTCGACACGTCACGTCATAATGCCACGTGTTATGGCGATGTGAATGGGGATTTCTGTTGAGTGTGTAGCAAGACTAGGATCACTACGTTGAACCGACTAAATATAACGTATTTTTTACCTGTATATTGATCAGTGTCTCAATTTCCGTATTTAAATACCGTCATCTAAATGTCATTAATACAAAATGAATCCCGCGATCAGATCATTTAGAGCCAATCCGCCAACTGTTCTCTCCTCTCCTCTCCCATATAGCTTCGGCCAAAAAGCTTCAGTAGTGAAATTTAGGCAGCTAATTACTCAGTCCAGGCGAACTGAGAATTCATCAGCCATGGATGGTGCTCAGAACAAGGTAGACCCCAAAGAGAAAATGGACCCGAATAACCCGCAAGAAAAATCAGGGTTAGCTATGGTTATGTCTTGTCTGGTTTGTTGATTTTTCTCTGTTCATTACATTATCAACTTTAATTTTCTGGGCTGTGTTGATGTGTGTGATTAAGGGACGTGATGTCTGATTCATTTGGAGAGGGATATTCCACGAGGTCAGATGAAGAAGGGTTTGGTGGCACCTATGGCGGCAATCAATCCACTCCCAAAGAGGATATAGACAAGGGCATTCACGAAAATCCCCCAGGTAAGTGGTGCCTTCTCTTCTGCAGTAAGATGAACAGTTTATTAAAGTTTCCTCATGATTTTCATGTTTTTGGCTTTTGTAGCTTTTGACAAGACCCAAGGAAGCGAAGTGAAAGAGAAGGAAAAGGGTCGGCATCAGACCCACTCATCAAACTAGATGGGGAAATTCGCTCAGTATTCATGGCTAAGTTTTCATGTATTAGCATACCTCAATCCAATGCACTAGCTTGCGTAACTGCAACTCAGTTTTTTTATATCAACAGAATAATAGAACATCTTTTATTATTTTTATTTGAATGTCACCCTCTCTGCTCAACGGTACCATAAAATCATGAGCAGTTTTCTTCACCAGGTTTCAGTCCTGGAAAAGCAGCAGCCTGCACTGCACCGCACTGCAGTTCTTGATAACTAGGACGAATATATATTTAGTTTCGCCTTGTACAGAGGTAGCTCCTCACAAGAAAAGAGTTAAAAAAGAGGATGTTGTATCCCTTTCAAGCTTAATTAACAAAGATAGAGTCAGGATGATCTATAAATTTTCAGATATGGGTACTTTTTTTTGTGCGTTCTGTGAAATAGTTATTGGATTTGTATTGAAAATGACCTCCAAAATACAAGCAGGGACAGAATTCCGTGACACCATCTTGACTTGGATTCTCAGTACTTCATAATGTTAAAAATTCAATTGTCGGCAATGCCGAAGCCATGGCGAGTGTTTTGTTTCTGTTCGTGCACTTCTGAAGGGACCAACGTTTGCTCGAAATAGGAAAGTTGGAGGATTCTTGTAAATATTAACTCCAGGAATGCATATTTCAAGGGTAATTACCATTCCGCCACCCCCAACATACATAAATCACGCTTTTTCACCCCTAACACATCATTCAAAGACTGTAATTACTATACAACATAATCTTTTCCCAAACAAATCAATTTCTTCTGGTTCCCTACAAACGCGTGTTTCACAAAAAGCTGACGTGCATGCAGCTAAAATTATGCCTTCATTTCAAGACTAATACAAGCACGCGAGCTGAATCTCAGCCGTTCATCTTATACCTTCGTTTTAATCGTGTCCGTCCGTTCCCTACAATATCCTATGTATTAATCTGTTCCACTCTTCCCCTTATCATTCCGCTTATTGTGAACGGCATTTGCCCCTCACGTTTTCTCTTTAATCCAGTTCTCCTTCTATTTGACCTCTCATCTATGTCCTCTTCATCAGAATATGTTAGATCGCTATGCGATCTATTACTTTATATGAGATATGGTTTTGGTGTTTCCTGAAGGTTTGTATCTCTAGAAGTTCATAATTTTGTCTGATTTATTTTGTGATCTTCTATTGGTTTATAAGTGTTGATATTATTTTTTTACATAGGTTTAGAATCACCCTCGGTTTTATGAATGATTATGCACTTCATGATCATTCGATTCAGGTAACTTAAAATTTTCTCCATTTATATCATTTTTGTTGTTTAATACCTGTTTTTTTTTTTTGTTTTTGTGTGGATTCGTGTTTTTAGAACTGGTTGATTGTAGTTTTGCGACTTGATTAATTTCTTGGGGATTATGTTTTTTCTTGATTGGTTGCCTGTGGCAGATCGTTGATCTTACGTGGGAATTATGTTTGTTTGAGGATGAGAGGCTGTTAAAGAGCGATATCAGAAAGAAGATGATATAATTTCAGATGTAATATATTTTATAATATTGGGTAAGATGTCAGGGCGAAAAAGCTTCTAAATGAAGAAGCCGATTGAGTCCTGATTAATCTTTGTCATCCGGCCTTTGCCATGGCAGGTGCGCTTGCATGGCAGGTCACCGATGTTCTCAATAAAATTTCAAAGTTTTTGGTTGTTGAGGAGAGATCGCACGGGGATTGCCCGGGTTCTCTCCTTGTACTGTGTCCTTTCTTCTCTTTTCCTTTACTATTCTTTCAGTATTTTATGCTCTTCGGGATCCCAAATCATCGGCAATTAATTTTCTCTCTCTCAAGATGCAAGGCTCAAAGGTAAAATTTAACATTTACATTCGTTGTACCATTTCAGAATCTACTATCGCATTTATGCTATTCCTCCCCATATTCTGGGTATTCCTAATAAGCCTTAAAATGATGTGAATAATATTTCTGACAGAGCATATATTAATATTTGTCATTGACAGTTACTTGTTAGAATTGCAAGGAGTTCATCGGAATACATCTCACACTAAACGATTTTCAAAGGTACAATGGAATTAGTTTTACTTGTTAAGGGTACTTGCAGGCTATTTTAATTTATAAAAAAATTATGCCGAGTTATCTCTATTGATGTAGTTTAAAGCGTAATTAGATTTTTTTATTCCATTACTGTTGTAGGAATTTCAGCAGAACATATTTGTATACAAGAAAATATCATAATTAATTTGTTTTACAACACATGAAAAATTATTATAACTATATTCATGTTCCAAGCTTCCTAGCATACAATTTTCATATGTTACCTTTGTATTGTATGGTTATTATTGCATATGGTTTTATATTGGGAGCTCGCAATTGTTCTAGACATTTGTGTTGTTCATGTTAGTAAGGAGAGTGTTGGAGAAGGGTTAGCTGATATTGATGCCACATAATTTTGAATTTGAAGATAGAGGTGAATTCGATTTGAATTTGAGCTTGGGCTAATATGAGTTTTGTTGGACTTGAGTGAGTCCATTTTGACCTTGTGCACTCAAACGAGCTCAAGCTTGTCTCAGTTGAGGGGAATTAAGTTTGGTTGCAACCAAACAGCTTATTGAGCTAAAATTGATCAAAATAATGTTGTTTTAATATATATTATATCGTTTTAGTCAATTGAATTAAATTTTTTAGGCTCATAAGCGAACACCTTTTAAACTTAAGCTTGATAATATAAAACCAATAGGTTTGAGCTCAAGCTCATCTGAGTCTATTTTGTTTTGGTACTGTTTGAGCTAATTTGGCAACAAGTTCGAGTCAATTTGATTCGAATCCAACCTTACTTTTTGAAGTCCATATTAGAGAGATTCACTGGCTTGGGAGCAATGAAGTTCCAGTTGCTTACCATGCAGTACAAAGGTGTAGACTTGATTTTGAAGATGGCCACAGCTTTTAATGTCATTAATCTTTTGCAACCACTCTTATCGATTAAAGCTTGTAAGGTTGATTAGTGAAGTTATTGAGGTGATGCCGGTCTAATCTTATTCTAAAACAAAGACTTTGAGGTGATGCCGGTCTAATCTCATTCTAAAACAAAGACTTTGAGGTGATGCAATCTCATTTCATTTCTAGTAAGTGTTTGTTTAATTTGTGTCAAGATTCAACATCATCTATTTGGAGTTATTGACCTTTCTAATTATTTTTAATGTTTTAAGATGTGTATTTTAAGGTAAATATATTTTTTAAAATTTCTTTTGTTTAATGTCATTTCTTCAGTTTCTTTCTAATAGCTGTTTATGGTGTATGTTTTGTAACTTAACGTCTTTGAAGAATATTGACATATTTCTATCTTTGTTTATAGTTGAAAAGATCAAAGGATGAGCATTGCTTCGAAACTAAGGAAATCAGATCCGACCAACTTGTGGTTGGGTGTGTATGTCATTCTTAATATGTGGCTAATGTTTTATTTCGGTATTTGGATGATATTGTAATTGGATTTATAATGTTTTGAATCATTGGGCAAATTGAAAATAACTTCCATGGTATTATGGTGTATGATTCCAAGGTAAAATTGTATTGGTAAATTTAGTTTGAAATACTACCTTATTGTACCTCTATACACTAAGCAATTGGAAATGGGTTATTTAAATTTATGTATGCACTAGCAAGATTTTTTTTACCCTTTTATTTATGATTGATAATATGAGAATTTTATGGGAAAATCAATTATAATAATCATAGGGGTAGATCTGATAGTTTACACACCATTCTTTTGGGGTGTAATGGGCGAGACCATGGTTACGGCGCCACAGAGACATTTTGCTAGGTCCTGGATTCCAGCATAGAGGGTCAGTACATCCCGGGTTTGAAATGAAAATGGCTATTTCCTCTCCTCAGTGTCGTTTTCCCCTCGATTCAAAATTTTAACATTTTGGGCTTTGAACTGTCTTTTTAGCTTCGTTCGCCTTGGCTTTAGTTGATTTGATATGAAATTGTTTGAGTGGTGACGGTTTAAATGTGTTTTGCATATTTTCTTTTAATTAAAAAAATAAGGGTTCAGAATATGTTAGGGCTCGAAGCCATGTAATTGGTTATGCATTGCCATTCATTTCAACAGTAAGCTTTTTGTCCCAATTTGATGGAGTATTAAACTTTTCTAAGTCTCATTTGTTGGTTCCACAACTGGTTGAAAGTGAGAATTCCAAGTAGGGAACGATATTGTTTTATCAATTTATGTTGCAGCCATATCAACCTCAAATATTAAAAAAAGTTGTCTCTTTTAGAAATAAAAATTTAATTTCATCAATTTTTAGTACTGGGGTTTTAAGAATTAAAGCGTATTTATCATAAATTGTTGGTTGTGATAACAGATATTTGTGAGAAGTCAATCATAAGACACAAGTATATGCATGCATAGGAAACAAAAAATAAAAAAACTATACCTGATTCAACTGCTACTTTAAACTCTAATAAGGTGCATGAGGAGGAACCAAATTTACAATCTTTTATAAGGGCCGAAAGACATCAAAATCAAAGTATTCTTACTACAAATGAATAAGAAAAAAGACGAAAAATTTGTTGATAAGATGTTTGCTAAACATTTCATGGTGAACAATATTGTTTTTAATATTATTCCAACTAGTGCTTTGGTTGGTGAATATGCTAACACAGTGGTTGAATATGGTGCATCATGCAGGCTTTCATCTTACTCAACTCTTCAAGTTAATTTCAAACTATAGGAGAAATGTTGATGGGTATATTGCTATGGTGAAATGTTATTAGGTTACATCTAGTTACACCATAATTTCTAATAGATGGACTAATTTAAAGCATCAATTTTTCATTAATCTTATTGTATATTCACTCGATGAGATAGTGTTTTTGAAATGATTAGATGTCTCCAGAGAAAGAAAAATCAAGATTTATTTGAATTATTTCATATGCGATTTAATCAATTGGATAAAAACATATTGTTCAATTCATTACTGATTATGGTAGCAATTTCACATCTGTTAGTGACATGTTAATTGACATGTATTCTCAAATGTATAAGATAAGGTGTATTGCTCATGAAATCTGACTTCTTCTAAAAGACATATATGATGAAGTTGATTGAGTAAAAGTTGTCATTGATGAAGCAAGCTTGATAGTTATATTCATGACACTATGCATAATTCTTCATGTAGCAATAAAAGGGTACACCAAAGATACATAATTGAGACAAACTTGTACCATAACATTTGTTTCAAGCTTTTTAATGCTTCAATCTGTGTTAGATTTGAAGAATGAACTTCATCTCTTTGTTGCTTCATTTGAATGGAGGGGCTTTGTTTATTGTAAGACTAAATTAGGCAATGAAATTGTTCACAGTGATTTTTGGGCCAAAGGCGGAGAGGTTACAAATATTTTTAATTCATTAATTGGAGTTCTTTGTTTGGTTGATGGTGATGAATCTATTATTGGTTACTCATATGAAGAAATGATGAGTAAAAGTTTCAATTAAGGAAGGATGTAATAATGAGGTAAACAAATATAAACATATTTGGGATTGTTTGAAAATCATCGAGTTAACAATATCATTCATTCAATATATGTTGTAGTTGTCTTTTCCAATCCAAGTTACTTTTTTTTCTTGAAAACTTTCGAGGGGATAGAGAGATGAAAGATAACATCAACTACATTCATGATAATATGCTTTTAGTAGAAGAGAAGTTATCACTTATGGGAAAGGTTCAATTTTATTATAGTAGGCCATCTACATTATTAATATCAATGGCAAAAATAGTGTTAGCAACAAGTTGCACCTCAAGGCCTAAGAAGCACTGTCATAGGCCAAGATCATGGATAAAAAATTCTTGCTTAGGTTGGCTAACAAAGACATCCATTAATTTTAGCTTAAAACTTAGTGAAAGATGAATTGTAATGTATCAACCTTAGAGGCAACAAAATCTATTTAAGAAGAAATGAACTGAGTCTTTTGAACCAAATCCTTGGGGCCTAATGCCATAAACGCTTTTGTTGAGTTTGCACACAAAATGAGGATGATCCTGATCAATAAAACTAAGAGGATGAGCCATAAAACTTGTCTTATCAAGAACACAATGAAGAAAAACATTAGAATTGTCAAGTTACCTTAAATTCCGACAATTAACTAAAGCAATACTAGAGTGAATGGTAATGACTTTAATAATATGACTAAATGTTTCATGAAAATCAATTCCCTCTCATTAATTAAAGCCTTTAGCCATAGGGCGAGCCTTATAACGATCAATTTCTCCATTTTATTTTCTTTTAATGCAATGTAATCATTTGCACCCAACTATAATAGACGGGGGGAGGGCGGGAAAGGAGGAGGAATCAAAGTCTAGGTATGAGTTTCAATGAGTGCATGGTATTCCTCACTCATTCCTTTGTGCCAATGTTCATATTTGTTAGCTTGAGAAAAAGTGACAAGTTCAGTTTCAAGGCATGAAATATGAATTGGAGAGATAGGATGTCTGGTGACATAGTGAGTTTGACGTGATTTGGTGTCATTGGGTATGACTTGAGATTTATGAAGATTGACATATTTTGGATTTGGAAATTTCTTACCAAATTGTCCTCTTGTAACCATAGGATAAGTATGTGTACTAAGTTCGATTGTGGTGGGTTTAAAAGGGAAAGTTAATAAGGTGGTGGACAAACTAGATTAGAAAATGAGGCTACATTGAGAGCTTATAGTGGTTATACTTGTCTAATTAGGTAATAATGCAATGGAATGAGGCAAAGAATTTGGAGAAAGACTTACAATGGGCATGAGAGAACAAGGAATTTGAGCGACAATAAGCCAAGGAGCCAAGACATATGATGTGGAAGAATTGCTTTCTTTGACTAAAGATTTGTTAATAAAGGGAAAAACTTTTTCATCAATTTGAATATGACAAGCAATAAAATACGACCCATATTTAAGTGTAAACATCAGTGACTATGGTAGTTAAGAGAAATTATCCAAACAAACACATATTTTTTAGCAAAAATAAAATTTGTGAGAGTTATAAGGACAAAACAGTAGATAAACAACACAACCAATTATTCAAAGAGAGTAATAATTTAAATGAGATTTGAATAAAAGAGAGCATGGAGAAAGATGAGCATGAACCTTAAAGGAAAGGAGATCAATGAAAGAGATCACAATATTAAAGGCAAATTGCCAATATTGAAGAGGAACACTACCATGACCTAGAAGGGTAAGACCAGTGTCTATAATGTGACAAATTTTTCATTCAAAAATGTTATTGTGCTTTTGTATATTGGGGCACGTAAGACAATAAAAATTACCATAATGAAGATAATAGTAAAGTTCTTGGTATCAATGACCAAAATTGGAGTGGAAAGCTTTGATAGATGTGTTAAATTGCTTTTCAATAAGAAAATGAAATTTATGAAAGACAAATGACTAATCAATGTGATTTTGTAAAAAATATATCCAACAATAATAAGTAAAATCATCTACAAAAATAACAATGTATGGGACTACTAAAGGATTTAAGTGTTGGACCCCAAATGTTTGAATATATAATTTCCAAATGTGAAGTAGATTTGTGTTGAATCGTGCCCAATGGTAATCTAGCAAGTTTTCCCATCATACAAGCATTGCATTTATCACTGGATATATTGCTCTTAGGACATGAAAAAAGTAAATAAAAATTTTTCAAGACTTCATTAATAGTTGGGAATGTAGGATGCCCTAAGCAAGCATGCTAGTCATTAAAAGATAAGCGTTTAGTAACAAAAGCCTTAGGGGCATCCTAAGCAGAAATTTTGTAAAGTCCTCTTTCATTCTGGCCTTTAAGTAAGATTTCCTTGGTAACCCGATCCTTCACAACAAAATAAGAAGGGTGAAATTCAAAGAAACAGACATTATCATGTAAATTTTTTTGACAAAGATCAGTTTCTTGGTAATTTGAGGTACACAAAGAATATTATTCATATGTAAAGTTTTATGGGGAGTGAGAATTGACACTGAACCTGTGTGAGAAATAGTAACAAAATAAAGATGGTCCTCACCTGAATATTCTTGAGCTGAGGAAAGATCGGATACATCGGGAGCGACATGATTTGTTGCACCACTGCCGGGAATCCATGGTGTGAGCAGAGCACTAGACTGAATTGGATTACGAAATTGAGACGGTATGGACTGAGGAATATACTGGCCATATGAACTGTGAGAGGGAGAAACATTGCACGGACTGGTGGAGGTGAAGTAGGCCTGTGGACTTGGGACATGAGAGGGCTGATATCTACGACAAAATGTGGCGACTTGGTGATTGTGTAAGCCGCAAATTTGGCAGACATTTTTCAAGTGCTTTCGCAGGCATGAGGGACGCTGGTGTTGTGGATTGATCTGGTGGGTCTGTGGAGTGGGAAGTATTCCACCCTGAGGATTTCAAGTAAATGCAGCCTGTGTTGTTGATAGAGTACCAGAATGTGTAGCAGAGGCAGCATTCACCATAGGCAAAGTTTGAGAGCTTTTCAGCAAGATTTCATGAGCAAGAAGACGGCCAGTTAATTCATGAAACTCAAGAGGTATAGGACGTAAGTTTAGAGCAGTAAGAATTCATTGATAATCTTGACCAATATTTTAAAATATGATTAGCATTAAGTTCACTAGGTGTTAAGGTCTACCTGCGGCGGCAAGCTCATCAACCAAAATCTTGATGCCATTGAGAAATTCTCATTGCCGTGTCATTGCGCTTGTAATTATTGAGATTAATGAATAATTATAGGTGGCGACTATGAGAGGCAGAGCCATATGCGCATGTGCGAGCAGTCCAAACATCAAAGGAAAAGGCAACGTTTACCACTAGAGGAGATGCTTCTTCTATGCTTGAGGAAAGGAGCCATTATAGCAACACTTGGTCCTCTTTGCACCAAAGAGTGAATTCTGGATTAGGAATATGTTCTGTGGCATTTGTGGGAGACGGGATGGTGCGTGGAGGAGCAGGAATGGAGCCATCTACATAGCCGAGGAGATCCTGAAATTCAAGGAATGGAAGAAATTGATTTTCCACGCAAGAAAGTTCTTACGAGTGAGTTTAATAGAGAAAGAATATTTGGTGTGAGAGGTGGGAAGGAAAGGATTGGCTGTGGAAGAAATTTCAACTGTATTTTGACAAGATAACGATTCAGTAGAAGTGGAAGAAGAAGAAGAAGAAGAAATTACATTGAAGAATTACTCTCTGAAAATGTGGCCTAGGAACCTAATCCTCCAGAATGATTTACTGTCAGAAGCGAAATTGCAGGATGATTACCACTACCATCCCGCTTCAAGGAAATTGATAAAACTATCCAAATAATCACTTTTCTTTCCATGGCTACGCTAATCTTACTTCACATTGAAGCCTACTAACATCCAAATTCAATGAAACAACCATAAAAAAATCCGCATGCTATTAATCAAATCCAACAACATTCCCCTCCCCGCAATGAATATTATTAGTCAATTAGTCAGACTTAGGAGACAGCATGGAAACATTTTCCTCCACAAATAATTTACCTTGACTGAACCTTCAGTAGTCTCTGTTGATGGATGCCAGCAATAAAATCAAATTTCTGTGAATAAACTCTTCACCCATTTACAACACTGGTCATTGGAACAGCTCAACCAAAATCACATGATAACCTTTTAAACAGAAATAAATTTGAGAGCCAACCAATAGCATTCAAACTTGTAACATCAACCATTTTAACACCTATCTTTAGACCGAATGCTACCGACTTCGCCAGTTAGAAACTGACTTGGAAACAATTGTGATAGCATTAGAAGCTGTTTCCAACCTGCATCATGCATAAATTTAACCCATTAATTACACACAATATGCAAAAACATACAGAGAGAAAAAGGACAGAGAGAGCACTTTGATATCTCTTCAACAGCCTTGATAACTTCTGTAGAACTTGTTTCCAGCACTTGACCACCAAATATGATCTCATCAAGTATAGTATGCATCTGCAAAGAAATAATTTTAGTTTTACGGAGGTGAAATTTTGAATTAACAAACCACCTGAGAGGAAGGGGGCTTTTTTCTTTCTGTGAACAAGTTGTGTTGGTCTTCTAAATGAAAATGTCTATCAGAAGAACTCAGTTGAGTTGTTTCAGTTCATTGCTGCTTCAAAAACAATGATATAATAGTGGCTAGTAGAAACAATCCTTTTACTACATGGAAGGTAAGCTGTAGCTAACACAGAGAGAGAGAGAGAGAGAGAGACCCTATTTATAGCAACAACAGTATTTTACACAAGATATTGAAATGTGACTAAACAAACATTCACTGAATTCATTGAGAAAATTTAATCAGGAAAACATTGACCTCATGATGTGATTCATTATTTGTGTATATGTTCCATGGTGGTAAATCTAAAAAAGTCATCTAGTAGCAGAATTATTCAGCAGGTGAAAGCAGTACACTAGGCCTCACCAGTTTATGAAGGTGGAAGATAATATATATTGTATGAGCACATCTTTAAACTAAATCTCCCAGAAGTAAAATGGTAAAGGAAATTGTTATCCTTTGACAGCACTTATGAAGCAGAATATATCATGTCTGTTAAACCCATCAAAAAAAAAAAAAAAAAAGATTCCATACATGACAAGAAACAAAATTTCACAATTCACAGGCACAAAAATAAGAGAACTTAACCACAAGATTGCAAGAGGTATATACAACCTTGCTATAATTGTACACCATGTCACGCTCACATACATCTTTAAAGCATTTGTCTAATGTCTCCACAAAAACTGCAGGCATCAAAGTTTAGGTAAAGCAAATCAGATAACCAAGTCAAAAGTTCAGAAGAAGAAAGAATTAGTATTTACATAATCAATAAACCATTTATGGCAACATTAAGCTTATTGTGTACAGAAAGGAGATCCACAATGAACCTACACTATTGCATCAAATAAACAATCTGTTTGCCCCATCAAACTGCCAGTAAGATAATCATCATGAATGGATGATCACTAGATTGACATAAAGTTGCCAAAAGTGTAGTGCAATTAACTCCAGCATCAGAATGTCAAATAAGCACATAAACAACAAAACTCCCCTTTTACTAACAACCAAATGCAATTCCTTTTACACTTGAACTATGTAAAATTTAATCGATGGAAAAACATAGACAACAAAAACCTTGCTATCTAGATAATTTACCTTGGATGAGATCAAGCATAGCTAGCTCATTTTCAGAACTATCAAATATTAAAACAAAGTAAAGAGTTGCATAGTGCTTATACACAAGGCGAGTATCCTGCCGGCCATAACAGAGGAAAAAAAACAGTAACTATCAGAAAATTGATTTACAGTGACTAAAAGAATATAACAGAAAACAAAAAAATCAAGTGGAAATACCGGGCCGAAAATTAAATCGGCCTCTATGAAATTGCTGACATTTTCAGCTCTGCTGGACAAGGCTGTAAAAATAAAAATTATAAATTGATAAAGAAATCCAAGATCAATGAGACAATTGTGTTATTAAGCGCATAAGATACTGAAAAACCTCCAAACACGCTGCGTATCAGCTCCTGCTGCCTCTCCACCGGCTGAGATCAAAAGGAAATTGATTACTAAAAAATCTGAATAAATTCAGCAAAAGTTGATGGTTGAAGGGAAGGAGAGAGGGACCTGAAAATCGTAAAATTTGGCAAGACGAGGCTTGCCTTGAGTGTTCATCACCATCACCGATCTTATCATGCCTGCTTCCTTTGGCTTCTCTCCCTCGCTGTGTATTTTCTTTAATCAGTTTCTTTAAGTATAGAGTTTCGACTTTTTAGAAATTTAGATTTCATCCTTAACCTCACAAAACTCCTTTCTTTCACCCCTGAGGATATGGAGTTGGCGTACCCGCTTTGAAAAACGATTGCGTTTCGCTTGCGAAGGCTTTGCTAAGAAACCTCTTGCTACCCTCAACGATATAAACAATATTTTTGACCTAAAATCAAATTCTATGCATAAAAATTAAAGCGGGAGGGTCAATAATAATTTTATTATTAATAAAATTTTAAAAAAAATAATATTACAAAGTAAATTTAAATATTTTAAATGTCAATTTAACCTTTAAAAAAAATATATAAAAACTTATATCAATCTATACAAGTTTTTGAAAACCTAACTCCGGTACCACTTCTTCATGTTTGCCACGATCTTCTCATTGTCACCCCCCATAGTTTAAATCATTAAATAAAACCCCTCCAACCTGAATTATGATTAGTGTTTGGTAAATGAAATGTAATTTTTAAAATTTTTAATGGCAAATGAATATTTTTTTTCATTTTATTTAAAAAATTATTATATTTACTTGTATATCTGTTACAGGCAAAACAACTAGTTTAACTCTAATGGTCAAAAATCAATGAAGCATAATTAATTTGTTGATCACTGATTAACTATTAAGAATCCACTTAAGGGTCAGTTAATTGAAAACCATCCACATAAGGAATAATAATAACAAATTACATACTAGTAATGCCCTAATCATCAAATTATGCCCCATACATTGATAATGTGCAATGGATCCCATGTCACGATATATATGTAAGCCTAATACAGCAAGGCACAAGCAGTTATAATGTCATTGCTTATTATCTAGAGCTGGTAACCTCTAAAAATATTTAAGATAAGAAGAAAAGTCTAATGTTAAAAAGAAAGTATCGGAATAAACCAATCATTTGGCTAGCTCCAATTCGTGAACTCAAATAATATTGACTAGGTTTGAAACAACTCAGCCCAGTAGGGTCAATATTATGCAACCATAATATCCAATGGGAGGATCAGGATGCTTGGGCCATGGTATCCCTGAACTTAGTAGACACCTGTTGTCTTATAGAATTCTAGAGCCAAAATCCTATTCATGTGCAAGGATTTAGTCTTTTAATTCAAGCTAGACAAGAAAGATAGAGGTTATATGATGAATTCATGATAGTCTGATAAAACATGAAATAGAACTTTTTAATGGAAAATATCAACCTTGTGTGAATTGACACCTCCTTCACAGCTCGGAGGCTTGAATCTTCTGGAGGAAGCAGTTTGCACAGGGCCAATGCTTCCTCAAAATCCCCAGATGCTGTTAATTGTGCAATCTGCGATGCAGTTACAAGCAAAACTCTTAATGGAATTCCCGAATCATCGTATCGTTTTCTTTATATATTAGGCTACTGTGTCATGGCTAGACAAATCATAAATGGTAAGGAATAATTATGAACAATGTTGTATCTTGATTCATCTGTTTTAAGTAAATAGTAAATCTAAAAACTTATGATGACAGCTAAAAGCCCCACAATAAAATTTAGGAACACCCTCATGTGCTCTAGCATGCTGATTGAATACAACACAATCATAAACATAAATACAATTTATTATAATGTAATTAATACTATATGGATTTGAATTCAAGATCAATAGATCAACTTGATTATTTTATCATGTTGAGTTACCACTTGGCCCAAAACAAGAAGGGCCCCAACAGCAATATTCAAGCTTAACAATCTGCAATCTTATGATCAATCAAATAGATATCTTATTATTCATCCACTAGACCAGTAAGTAATACACCCACACTGAGGTCATTCGGACAGCATTAGCATTATTAAGAATGAAAAGAGAACTTAAATACCTGTGCACCAAGAGGAACAGGAAATAGCCCAAAAACAGAACTCTCTGATGCAACAATAATAGCATTACTGTTTAGGATAAGATGCGAAACATTTTGAAGAACAACTGTCTGTATCATTGGATAAGGAGCTCGAAGAGATCGAATCTGAGAAAAAAGTGTAAAAAAAGGTACAAATACCCAGACTCTCAGCATAAATGCAAAAGTAACCATGCAAAGATTCAAGTTTGCTATATACTTTAGTTACCTCAACAGGTCTAGCCAAGAGAGCTATTGCATATGGCCTCTGAATGATAACAGTAGTGGGTGCTTCAGACCAACAAATCCTGTCAGCTTGGAGAAGCTTGCCATTTTGGTCCACAAAGACCCCAGTATTCTCCTAAAAGCATACAGAAAGCACTCACATTTTATATCTATCAAGCAAAGAAAAGAACTCTATTCACAAAGTTTCAGAACTGTGAAAGTTGACTATAAATTACGAATGTTTGAAGTCCCCAAGACAGAACTCTATTCATGAACACATACTTACACAATGTCAACCATAACAAGTTCATTCTGAAAATCTCAAACGTCGGTAGCGCTTGACATGTTATTGGGATTTGTTTTTAAGTTCAGTTAGAATAAATTTAAAATAAACTGTTTGAATCTAAATAGGAATTTGAACTTAAACTTTGATTTTAAAAAATTGATGAACATGAACCAAAATCGAATTGTATAAACTGAACACGAATACGAATATAAACTTTAATTAAAAATAATTTTGTAATTATATTTTATTAATTATAATTTTTTTAAAATATAAATACAAAATATTCAAATCAAATATAAATACGAATTAAATACAAACCGAACATGAATCTGAACTTTACTATAAAAAATTCAATAAACATAAATTCGAATACAAATCGAATCATAACAAACAAATTCGAACACAAATATATATATATATATATGTTCATGTTTGATTCAGTTTGAATCTAACTCTTTACACATAAATGAGTATTCAATAACTCTACCAATTTATTATACATCATTTCAAAGTGAATTTAATTCATTTTTCAATTTTCTATCAATATATATAAATCATAATATTGTCAATTATCACACATATCCAACGAAGACAATTATATTGCCATTGTAATCGATCCTACGGTATAAATATAAGACATAAGATGATACCTACATCATCAATAAATCAGTATAATAAGAACACATAATCATTCTAAGTTAAAAATTATAAAATAATATATATTTAAGGATTCAAAATTAAAATTAATCTGAGTACCTAAATGTGATGTTTTTCTTGTTTGATGTTGTATTTTTGGTGTGAGATTGTGGAAGTGAGACTGAGAAATTGATAAAGAGTTGTAGATAAAATACTGGTAGGTTAGGAAGATTAAGGATTGTGGTGAATTAATATTTAATTAAACAAATGGGTTATATTGGCAGTGGTTGAGACTCTTGATTATTTAATAAAGGCCAAATGACATATTTTTATTCTAAAAATAAAATTTTATGTTTTAATTTTTTGAAATTCAAATGTTTATTTATTGATTATTTTTCTTTCTTTTTTTAATTTTTTTTTATAAAATAACTTAATTATCCTTATAAAAAAAATATAATAAAAGTATAATTTAATATTTAAATAAAATATAAAAAATGTAAAAATTAAAAAATAATCATTACAGTCAACGATAGTGATTGATTTTCTTAAAAAAATTTTGTGAATATTTTTAGAATTTATTTTAATATTTTTAAAATTTTTATAAAAAATCAAAAATAAATTTTTAACCGTTGAATTTAACTATTAATTTTAAAAAATAAAAAATAAAATTTTATCTTTAAAAAAAAATCTTAGATGGGAATATATCATTTGGCTTTTAATAAAACGGTGTGATTAACATGAATAAATAAAATCAATTAGAAGAACAATACTTGAAAGTATTAATTTATCAATTTTTTTAATTAAAATGACCAATTCTTTTTTATTAAATAGGCTGAATCCTCAAACTTCTTTTATTAGAAGAAATAAACTTTTAAATTATTATATAAAAATAAAATAAAATTTTAATATTTTTTTTATAAAAAATAACAAATAAATATAATTTAAATTGTTTATTTTATTCTATTTTAAAATTATTGGTTTGTTTATATTTTAAATGTAAATTTTAAAATTTATATTATATTCTGAATATATACTTACTAACAGTTAATATTTTTATATATATTTGTAATAGTGAACTTTTTTATTATTTTTAATTAAATTTTATATAAATTAGGGTACAAAAATTATTAAATAAAATTTTTGAGATAAAGCATTATTTAATTTTAAGATTTTTTTGTCACTTTAAAATTTTATAAAAAATTTAATAAATAGATAAAAAACGATTTTTTCAAACTTAAAATGTCTAAATATGTTATTTTATCAAATCTTGGATCGATAATAGTTATTTGGCTAAAAAGATTTTAGATTAAAACACGAGAACAATAAAAAACGGTTTTCGAAAAGTAATTTATTAATTTATATAATTTAAAATCATTCAAATACATCGATAATATATTTGAAATCCAAATTAATGTTGAAACTGTTTTTGAATTGCCGGTTGTCCGAAAATTTCACCATCGTTTATTTGGATTTCCAATTTTTTACAACTTACGCTTCCCACGTTATTCTCGTGTGTTTTTGAACTTTGAATTGTTCAAGGGCCAAAGGACTTGTTTCTACCCATTGTTTAAGACGGGGATAAACTCCCACCCATTAACTTTTAAAAGCTCAAAATCTCATTATTTATTCAAATTTAATATTAAATATAATAATAAACAGTAATAATACAGAGATATTTTAATCTTTTTAAGATTCAAATTTTATAAAAAATATATTTAAAAAATTTTAAATTAAAAAAAAATTAAAGTAGCCACTGTCGTCGATGCCGGCGGCGGTGGCCACTGATAACGAAACTAGGTGATCATCTTTGGTCACCTGATTCTAAGGGAGACCAGATCTAGCCACCTCTAGTTTTAGAGGAGGAGGCCAGATCTGGCCTCCTCGTTCGATGGAAGATGTCAGATCTGACCACCAGAAATGATCGGAAAGGGTCAATATTGGTCCCAACGGCCGTTTTCGACCCTTTTTTTTGTAGAGGAGGTCAAATCTAATCGTCTCCATCTAATAGGCTGGCCTTCCCTGAAACCAAGTGATCGGAGACAACTATCTGATTCCGTTATCAACAACCACCACCGCCAGTATTGATAGCATCGACAGCTACTTTAATTTTTTTTAATTTTAAATTTTTTAAAAAATTTTATATTTAAATTTTTTTATATAATTTTATTATAAATTTTTATTTTTTTAAAAGGTATTTTAATCATTTCATTTGAAAAATTATAAAAAATGTTTGAATTTTATTCCAAAATGAGATTCTGAACTTTTAAAAGTTAGTGGGTGGAAATTTGTCATTATCTCGAACTATGGGTGGGAACAAGTCCTTTGGCCTTGTTCAAGAAGACATCATCGGGAAGCCGAAAACCATATTTTGTTCACATTTTTGCTTTAGATGTCTGCTGTAGGCAGCCTATAATGTATGAGAAACGGAGACCAGTTCAAAATGAAAATTTTATATTATTCAGAGCATGCTAGTGGGTTCATTTCTTTTTTTTAAGTCAAATTTTCAACAAACAAAACGCCCCATGTGCAGATACTTTACGAGAAAACATTGTACTTGCAATTGATAAATTATTTAGACTTAAAAATGAAGCGACAGATTGACTTTGAATTTGTAATGACTGTGAATGTTCAGCCAACTTGCACCACCCCGTGCACCACGTTTTTGGCCTGGACGCCGCTAGCATAGCACTTGCAGCGCAACTTCCCATTTCCTTTTCTTTTCTTTCCTTTCACTTGACTCTTGAGTCTGCCGTTTACCAGCTTTTCTTGTTTGAGAAGCTTTGTTTAATTATTCTATTTCTGTTGTGTTCCATATTCAATCCGGATCTTAAACTCAACAATGGAATCGGATCAGCGTTCTTCTTCTCCTACTTGGACAGCCATGCAAAATAAATTGTTTGAAGATGCTCTGGCAATACATGATAAGGATACACCTGACCGGTGGCATATTATTGCCACGATTGTTGGGTGTACGAGCCCGGAGGAAGTGAAAAAGCAGTATGAAATCCTTGTAAATGACATCAAGAACATCGAGTCTGACAGAGTTCCCCTTCCTGATTATCAACCAAAAGAAAGCAACAGTGAGAGATTCAACATTATTAGAAGACCAAACTGAGCAAAGGTGACAATTTTTTTTATCTTTCTCTTTTCTGTACTGTCTCCATCCCTTCATCATTTGCACTCTGATACACCAATCTCCTCCTTGCAAATATGCCTGAAACCAATTGCTCAGACTTTGATTTCCTCTGCAGGCTGAAGCATCTAAGGTTGTAATTGAGATTTTAAAAAGAGGAATATCAGGCATATGGATCAGAAAGAGAAACTAATGGTCATTCACTCGATCATTGCCTTTAGATTGTGACAAGTTTACTTATACTACTCCATTATTCTACTCTTAATTTGTTTCTTCTCTATATTTGGACAATATTTTTGTGGTTCGTAAGCTTCAAGGAACAATCATCAAATTTCTCTCAGCAAACGTTGTAGTTCAATTTACAGATGAATTGTTTCTGTCTATATATTCACGATTTGATCATATTGCGATTGCTATAGCAACACAATATGTCGATACTGTAACTCGAAAACTCAAACCGTCATTTGAAATTATATTATTAAAAACCAGTAGAATTTCAATGCTCTGGAAATCACTGATGTTGGCGTTCTTGAAAGGGGTCATTTAATCCAAAATCATGGGCTTGAACCAGTTTTGGTTAGATGATGAAATATGAGAATTAGGATTGGATTCAATCTGAATTGCTCCAGCATGGTTTACAGCTTAGATTGAGCTCCAGTAGATTGACCTCAATTCGAGCTCAATTAACAAGTTGGGCTTGGTTTTCTAAACAAACGAGTGTGAGCTAGGTTTAGCTTGACTTGATTCGTCTCATAAACTTAACCACATAATTCAACCATATTCATGTAAAATACAAAACAACGTCATTCTAGAATGACCTTGTTTTGGAGTGAAGTCCTAATGGTTTTATCATCATTATGTCTGGTTTCCATTGTCTTTTAACTTTGCATCTTCTTTCTTCTTTTCAATTTCCTAATTGTCACAACAAACCATAGTGAAAACATTTTTATATCGTTTTCATTCCATCTTACTCATATTGCATTGATTTCATCTTCGTTTGCATCTATCTAGCTTTCTTATCAGATCTAGCCTAGTGACAATTTAATCCTAAGAATAAGGTCTTCTCCTTGACCCACCCTGTATAGGGAAGAGATTTCCCAATATACATGGGGATGAGGATGTGAACAAAAACAATCCTCACAAGTAGGGAGGGGAAAGGGCAGAGATGAGGATAGATATATGCTCATTTCCTCCCTACCATGTACTTATTTCTTAATTATAATTTACAAAAATATCTATTTCAATTTTCATTATTTACCATAATGTCATTGTTATGATATTAGTTAAGTAGAAGGGATAAGGAGGGGGCGATAAAGGGAAAAAAATTATTCTTTACAAACATGGGATATGAATTTCGTAATCCCTACAATGAGGATGAGACAGGGGAACGAGGGTGGGGGCAGAGATGTGTCCTACCCTACAAAGACAGGGATGGGGAAAGTTATCTCTTCTCTTGCTTCATGCTGCCATCTCTATCTAGTGTCTTTTTCTTTTCATTAGACTTATTATAAACAAACTTAAAATCAATAGCTAATTATTTTGCTACTAAATAAAAATAATTGTAGAAACTTATTTGTAGCAACTAAAATGAATTTAGTTGCAAAAAATTAATTATAGTTTTTCTACAACTAATTTCTTAATTGCAAGTGGAGTTTAAGGTAGAGCAATCAACTCCACATGATAAGGTTGTATAACAAGACCTAGTTCAATTACTTAAGTACCACCACAAGTGAAGTATTCTATTACAAAGAATAGATCTAGGAAAAAGAAGAAAATACCTTAGAGATTAGTAGATACATATTATGTAACATGTGCATTAACTATGACATAAGAAACAGATGACATTGGTGAACCTTCTACATATTCAGAGGTTACTTCTTATGATGATTCAACGAAGTGGTTAGTTGCTATGTCGAAAGAGGTGTAGTCTCTCCATAAGAACAAGACTTGGGAAATGGTCAAACTACCTAAAGATAATAAGATTGTTGGATGTAAATGGTTTTAAGAAGAAAGAAGGCATTCCAAGTGTTGAAAATGCTACACACAAGGCTCGATTGATTGTAAAGGGCTATAATAAGGTTCGTGGAATTGATTTTAATGATGTTTTCTCCTTTGTTGTTAAACATATCTCTATCTGTGTCTTGCTTGCATTAGTTACTATGCATGAATTAGTGTTGGAACAACAGGATGTTAAAATTGCCTTCTTGCATGGTAAGCTTGAGGAGAAATTTACATGAAACAACTTAAGGGTTTTTAGATTGAAGGTAAGAAAGATCATGCTTGCTTGTTGAAGAAATCATTATATGGTTTGAAGCAATCTCCTTGGTAGTGGTATAAGCAATTTGATTCTTTTGTAACTGTATGTATTTAGAAAACTTAATGATGGTTCATTTATTTATTAATTATTGTACGTTGATGATATGCTTATTATTGTCATGAATATATTTGATATCAACAAATTGAAAACAGAATTAAGTAGTAAATTTGAGACAAAAAGTTTAGGAGCAGCCAAGAAGATATTGGGTATTGAGATTCAAAGAGATAGAGTTGCAAGTAAATTGTATCTAACTTAAAAATTTTCATTGAAAAAGTATTGAAGCGTTTTGGGATGAAAAACACAAAACCTTTAAGTACTTCACTTGCTGCTCATTTTAAACTTTTCGCAACTTTATCACTATAATCAAAAAAAGATATTGAGTGCATGTCACATGTTTCTTATGCTAGGTGTAGTTGGTAGTGTCATGTATGTTATGGTTTGCACTCGTCCTAACATCTTACATGTAGTTACTGTTGTTAGTAGATATATGTCTGATCTTAGTAAAGAGCATTAACAAGCTTTGAAATGAATTTTGAGATACTTGTGGGGCACTACTAATTTTTGTTCAAAGTTTGGGAGGAGTAAATGTGACATGGTTGGCAATGTTAATTCAGACTATATAGTTGATCTCGATAGAAGGAGATTCATTACTAGTTATATGTTTGTTCTTGATAGTAATGTTATTAGTTGGAAAGCTATTTTGTAGTCTACAATTGTATTATCCACTACAAAAGCTGAGTACATGACAATTACTAAGACAATAAAGGAAGCTATTTAGTTAAAGGGTTCATTTAGTAAATTTAGTTCAGGTCAATAAGTAACAGTCATATATTATGATAGTCAAAGTGCTATTCACTTAACAAAGGATTAGATGTTTCGTAAGAGAACAAAACACATTGATGTGAAGTACCATTTGTTCATGATATTGCTTCAGAAGGTTATAATATTGTGAAGAAAATTGATACTACAAGATAATCCAACTGATATGATGACTAAACCTCTTCCAATAGGGTAAGTTCTTGAACTTGGTTGACATTTCTCATATTTGATGCATGTTAGTAAAGGCTTAGTGGAGAAAATAGAGTGAAATCTATTAATTTTGCACAAAATTTAAATCCAAGTGTAGATTTGTTAATTATGCCTTGAATTTAGCAACAAATAAGGCCAAAGAGATTGACCCAAATTCTTTTCATATTAAGATTTGGTTTTCCTAATGAAGACTTTCTAATAAAGACAAATTCTTTTCTTTTTAGGATATGGTTTTCCTTTCTTGTTTTTATAATCTACACATATAAATATTGTTATTTGACCAAATAATCGAGTAAGCGATAGATTTAAAAGTTGTAGTCTAAAGAGAGTTTATAATTCTTTTTTATTAAACTCATTAGATGCACTTGAGTTTAAGATTTGAGTGTTAAATTTTTTCATATAATTTTGTACTCTTCAGTTTTATTAGTAGATTTTATTGTGTCTCTTCACCTATAGACGCAAGTTTACACTGAATCATTAAATTTATGTCTTCTGTATTTTTTTTTATTTTATCATTGAATTTATTTAACCTAAATAAATTTGTCTTTACCCTAACAAGTATCATAATAAGTTCATATTGCAGATATTTACTATTTAATATACTGAGAATGACAAGCGAAAAGTTGAATGGATAGGGTTCAAAATATTAGAATTTAGTGCATAGTTTATCAACTTGTGCATTTCATCCACTACACATAGAAATCTCAAATTTGTGATTGAATCTTGTAACAAATGTTAGATGGGAGTGTCTTCATGTGTAATACCCTCGTTTTCTAGGTTTTTTGACTAAGTAGGGGCTATTGTACAAAAGCTTCCAAGTATAAGTAAATTCCAAGTTGATTTTTAGGTAACGTTATTACTCACAGCAGACACAGTATAAACTTTTACTCCCACTTGTTATTTCTAAAATGCCACATTTTAGCATTTTTTTGTCGAGTCAGCAAGGGCTTGTCCAACTAAGCCGTTTTATATAAGGCCAAAGACATTCCCATTCAAGGTTTGCTGAAAAAACAAAATTTTATCTTTTAACTTTTAAAAACTCAAATATCCACTTGTTGAGTCAATGGTTAAGTTTAATGATCAACGGTTTATTTTTTTAATAAAAAAAAATTTAAATAATATAAAAATTTTTATAAAAATATTAAATAATATTAAAATGAATTATAAAAATATTTTTAAAAATATAAAAAAATAAAAAACAGCTATCATCGCCAATAGTGTTATCGATAACAATAGTTGCTTATAAAAAAATCAAAAAGTCATTTTCAGTCTCCTGATTTGTTTATTGACAGCCACCGCCATCAATGACGTTATTGACGGCGATGACTGTTTTTTATTTATTAATTTTTAAAGAAATTTATTTTTTTATTTAAATATTAAATTATATTTTTATTATATTTATTTTTTGTAATGAGAGTAGTTTAGTTATTTTATAAAAAAAAAAAAAAACAGAAAACATGGTTGAAAAATAATCAAGGGGTGGGTGTTTAAAATTTTTAAAGTCAGAGAATGGACTTAAGAAGCAATAACTTGCAGAGTAGGCTCTCTGCCGATCCAACTTGGGATCCTATCTCAACTTTACCTTACCCTCCCACCTTCCCTTCGCTTCGTATACTCCTCTTCTCCCCCGCCAACTCGCCGTGATAGGGGCGCTTCTTTTCGACTTAACTTAGGGTTTGTTTGACAAATCCCCTGATTCCGATGGTCTTTTCAGCAAACCTTGGGTGGGAATAAGTTCTTTGGCCTCTACATAATTATTCTGCGGCTTATCTTGAAGTTTTTACTTTACAAAGCCTAAAATGCTACTTTATAATACCAATAATACTATGTTCTAAATTATACGGAAATCTTATTTCTCTCCAGAACGATATAACTCCAGCATCCAAACAGCTGATTAGAAGTAGAATAAGTAGAGGAACGGCACGCCCGCCTGCCCTTAAATGTCCCGACTCTCAGTAGCCTCTCTGGTCTGCTCTAGTCTCCCAATATTTCTATCAAACGACGGCGAATCAACCGGTCAAGTGACACAGAAAGGATTTAGGTAACGCTCTAAAACTTGCCAAATTTTGCTTCATTTCAAATTGAATCATTCTCGTTGTAATCACCTTTAACACCTGGGACTGGGTCATCCGATAGTGCCCACATGTTTTGGTCAGCTTTTCGTTTGAAACCTTCTTCAAATTCTAATTTTGCGATGATTCACCAAATGTTCGATGAAATTTCTCTTCGTGGGTGTACGCTGGACATTGTATATATATGTATAACGACATTTTAGCTGCTGTGCACCGTTTTAAATTAAATTACATGTGCTGGTTGAGCCCCGATGCCTAAGATGTACTATCTGTATTATAACTTTGCCTTTAGTTCATTGTTGGCAGAGCTTTTTTGCCTTGTGTCTATTATAGCATCTTATTGAAATTTACATCAGTTACTCCTCCAAATATATAAAAAGTTGATGTCTAAATCACAGGGAATTCATGTGCTCGAGTTTAATAGTAGGTTTTCTTTCATCTTTGATGAATGTAGACTTGACAGTGTTGATATATAAGTGTTCTTGTCAATATTGGTAGTTTTGGTTGCTTTAAACATTAACTGTTTTAGTACTAGATTCTATTGGTTGAAACATAAATTGTTTAATACTAGGTTCTATTGATTGAAACATAAACTGTTTTAGTTTTCGATTCTATTGTGTGAAACATAAACTGTTCTAGTGCTAGATTCTATTGCTTGAAAAATAAACACTTTTGTTTCTAGATTCTATTGCTCAAAACATAAACAGTTTTGATACTAGATTCCATTGCTTGAAACAAAAACAATTTAGGTACTAGGTTTTATTGCTTGAAACATAAACTGTTTATTATTACATTCTATTGCTTGAAACATAAACTGTTCTGATACTAGATTTTATTACTTGAAACATAAACCTTTGCTGTTTTGAAATAATGTACTGGAATTAGACGATAGGTGGTATGCATTTTATGTGTTATTCTGTTTAATTTATCATTTTATATTTAAGTTTCAAAATTTTTTGTTTTCCAAAATTCATAGTTCCTAGTTTTTTTTCACAACAAAAATTAATGAGTGGGAACTTGAATAGAACCTACTAGTTGGGTTTTAATTTACTGATTTGTAACTTTTGTAGTGCCTACATGTTTGATTTCAGGACATTGAGGTGATTTGTAATGGAAGCCAAATTTTTTCGCTTTCTAAAGATTGTAGGTGTTGGGTACAAAGCCAGGGCTGAATCAGAGGGTCGCCTCTTATTTCTCAAATTGGGCTATAGTCACGAGGTTGAACTTACTGTTCCTCCTGCTGTCCGTGTTTTCTGCTTCAAAAACAATGTAATTTGCTGCACTGGAATCGACAAGCAAAGGGTGCACCAGTTTGCTGCATCTGTCCGTAGTTGCAAGCCTCCTGAAGTTTACAAAGGCAAGGGTATAATGTATATTGATGAAGTTATCAAGAAGAAACAAGGAAAAAAGTCAAAATGATGGCGGATATGCAAGTTTCTGATTTGCCAAATGTTTTTGCATCTTTACGTGGCTTTGTCAGCAATGTTATGATCTGTAAAACTAAATTGATTCTTAGCTTAAAATAGATCATCCTTTTGGAACTTCTAGGGATTTTGATAATGTTCTTGCTTCTCTATGTGGTTTTGCCAGCAATGCCATGTTCTTTATAACTAAGTTGATTCACTGCTCAAATTAGAGCATCTTTTTGGAACTTTTAAGGATTTTGTTGATGTCAAGGAAAACGCAATATTTTGACGCATAATCAATAAATCACCAGGAGCTGTGTATCTTTCCAAGTCTTTGCTATTGGTATTAATCCAGTAAAACTTCTCAATTGAAATTTTCCTTGGATGAATTTGAGGTTTTAATGTTTCTATTTATTCTCTTAGAAGCTATTTATCCAATCTGGGCTTTGTTCAGAAGATTGGATGGTCTTTCTTCTATTGACTGAGTTTTATACTCATGCCAATGGAGCGTGGGTGCAGTTGTCCCATTCAATAGCCAAAACACTGAAACAGGCGAACACTGGTATATGGATATTTGTCAGTGATACTTTGCTTGACTCTGAGAAATTAACTTGTATATCAGCTAGTGGGCTGACAATATGCTGTGAACGTTCAAAGAAAGGAAAAATTATTTTCAAGAGGTCACGTTTTATTATTACAATGGGCTTTTCCCAGATGTTTCATAGCTCCTTTCGGTTACCTCAGCTGTGATAACATGGTTCATATCTGCTTTTCCCAAACTATTATTTCTTTCAAGATAACAGTAAATGTTGTTTTCATCACCAAATCTGTTTTCGGTTTTCTTTTTCTACCCAAACTTTGATTCTTTTACTGGAGTTCTATGGCTAACAATGGTAAAATCCATCACAACAATACTCCTATGGGCTACATTGCCAGGGAACACATTAATTTGTGAGCTTTTTGCCACGAATTCTACCAAAATATCATATTTTAATGAGCTGAAAGAACCACAGCGTGATAGTGTCTGTGAGCTATTTGCATCCCGGAATATCCACAAATTCCCATTCAGGATTTAGCTACTACGCAGACAGTACAAAACAATGTCGTGTGCAATGAAAGACAGACTTAGTCAAGCATGTAGATCCGGGAGGCAATATCCTGCACCAACCAATCAAATCCCTCGAGTATTTAACTGTGCACCCACTACAGCCCACAAAGTTTTCTTCTTACCATGAAAAATTCGTTACCTTTTCGATTATACATTTTCTTTTATTTTATTAATCTACTTTATTCTTTTTAATTTATTTGAAGATAAATAATTAATTTAAAATTTTTTTAGCACATTAAATTGAAAAACTTTGAATAAACATATCGTCTCAATCATACTTTGTTAAATAAAATTAAGAAGTATAATTTTTTGGCTGCTTACATTGCCAAATACATTTGCAAGCGAAATGGGGTTGGCCAATTAGCAAACTAACTTCTCCCTGGTGGCTACAACCCACAATTTGCCAGAGCCGACTCTCGCTTCTAAGTTTAATACCTGAAAAATTAAAAACAGAATCAGGATCCAAAAGATTTTAAGTTGTTCTAAGGATCATATATAATAATAATATTAATGAAGAAACTCTTAAGAAAAAATGAAGAAAAGAAAATAATAACTATCATATGAACATAAATGTAAAATGTAGTATAGCATGTATCAACCATCCCATGTATTCTCTGTAATCTGTAGTGCCTTGTTGTAAGAGAAGAACATAAATCGTGGATTTACCAAGTCCACGAGAAGGAGTGACAGAAGGTTAAGCTGAGCTTATTAGACTTGATAATTTATGTCATTGGTCCTGATGATATCAAATTAGTTTAATTAATGGTCAAAGACTCTTAACCCTAACTCTACTTAAAATTGAATGATAAAAATTTTCAATCCTAATCCAATTTGAAAAATTTTCAGGCTAACCTAACACGACTCAAAATGACATGAATTATATAATTGGTTATATTGTTTCGAAACATAATATATAACGACATAATTTGTTACATTCCATGTACGTTTTCTAAAGCCTTTCCTCATTGATAAAGACGAGAGACAACAGGTTAGGAAGGCTCCTCCAACTGTCTAGGTTGAATACAATCAAAACTTGGTAAAAATCCTTGATCATCAAACTCACGATGTGAATAAAAAGATCATGCAAACATATTTTTTAGTGTTGTGGGTAGGTAATGTCGATAGACATGCAGTCTGGAAAAAGTTATTAACTTGTGGCAGTTTGAGAAACAAATCAAAGACTATTTTAAGAACCTCCTTACGAGAGCGTCAAAATCCTCAGGAGAGGGGAGGGTTTGTTAACATCATGTCGTCTTGGCACGAGCCTGTGCGCGAGCAAATGAGTGTTATGCTGTCGGGTGGGCATGACAATGTTTCGTGGTTTCAAAAATAATTAAAAAATGTGCTTTGGGTGTAAGCACGAGCAATTGGCAAGCTGGCTATGAATAGATAGCTACTTCGGAATAGAAGGGCGCAAGATATGTTGTTTGTAGATGGGCACCAGGCGGTGCATTTGGTGTGGGCATTTGGCAAGCTCCCAAGGAGAGTTGTGCTGAACCAATACAACTTGGATGGACTAAATGATAATGGCAAGCTGGCTTCCAAATGGCAAGGTGTGAGTAGGCTACCAATGAGTTAGGCACTGAGGCAATAGTGCCAAACTTACACACAAACTATGTGATAATGTTGATCATGGCACACAATTGTGCAGAGGTGATAATGACGAAGCCCAGCAATAATTGTTTGAATGGAAGACGTGTTTTATGAGTTGTGTTCCTTAGTGGACGGGGTTGTCAGTCACACTTAAGTGCTTATATGTCCCATTTGTGTATACAGCATGAGATTTGTAATTGTGTTTCTTATGGAAAACTAAGTGAGTGTTTCCTTGTGTTAGACTGAAAACACAAACAAGCGTGTGAGCTTGTTCCTAAGTTGTGAAAGAGTCAGTAAAAAGTGAGAGTTTTGTGATGTTTTGTGAGCTTACCAACATACTTGTAATCCCATTTTTAAAGTTAATAAAATTGTTGAGATGATTATTATGAACTCTTATGTATTCTCATATTTTTACTTTTTTTTTTTTTTGTCTTATGTATTTATTTTCGATCTTTTTTATTGATTGAATAAGATAAGTATTCCTAATACCATTACAAATTTGCTTAAATTGAGTATAAGTTACAAATAAACTATTATATTGTAATAATACAAAATTTATTTGTATTTAACGTGTTTTTTTTTTTAATAATGGTCAATTTTTGAAAAATTTATAATATCACTTCAATTTGGATATTGGTTTTCTACCAATTAAAACATGATCCAGTTTATTTTGATATTAACCCGAACACCCTCTAAAATATGTTTTGTCATTGTGTTATAAATTGTTTTTTAATTTTTTAATTTTGTAATTTACAGTAAAAAATAATAAAAATTCATTAAGTGATCGGCCTCTACCAAGATTTCGTGAATGGAACGCTAGAAGATAAAGAGATCTGTGTCCCACTCCAATACATCATATCATAACTATTTGACCCAAAAATCCACTTGGCTTCTCCCAGAAATTAATTGTTGGACTCTTGGATAATCACGGCTAAATTTGACCAGTAGGTCATCATCCTTCAACTGCATCTCTTTAGCTAACACTCATCTAAATCAATCAATTTATTTCTATACAATTTTAAAATATGGATATCTACTATTTTTATACTATGATATTTCCATTTAATTGTATACTAAAATTCTGGGTATAATTATGATATACATATACATACACACACACACACACACACACACACACACGCACACTTTCTAGTTTTAATTAAGCATATAATTACACCAATCATTAAAACATTGAGCCCTAAAGGGGAGATTCAAGCTTTTTTGTTCAACACACAAGGGTTAATGGCCATGTCATATGCTTACCGAGGTCGCAGGTAAAAGTTTGGGGTATGGCTTTAGTTGATAGGTGTTGTCAATCTCTGGCATTCTGTGGTCAGTAATTTACAGGACAAGCCAAGATGGGATGTCTGATTAGATAAAGACTGCAAAATCAACATCCACCACAACAGAATGGGAAAATTAGCTAAGTTAAATGACTAAACTATATGAGAAATATATTATGTAAGATTCAAAGAAATTAATCTATGCAGGGTGGTGTAACTTTAATGAAAGATTATGGATGAAACATTCCAGCTGCAATTCACTTTCAAGGTTAATCAATAGTCAGGTTCAGTCTACTGGTGGAAAAAAAATGATAAGAAATTGAATGATTCTTCCAAAGAAATACGTTACATTAACTTTCTTTAGTCATCTGCAAAAGGTTTGAATTAGATTCAAAGTGTTAAAGAGAAAGAAGTTATAATTATAGGAGGGACAAAATCAATAGTTACGTAAAGAACATGACGGAAGGCTAGATCCAAGTGAATGATACCTCTCCCTAGATTGAGGCATTCTACACCTTCGAATCTTATTTTATCAAAACAAACCGTTGGTGCTTTGATCTTAATTAGTTTATGAGTTGAATATTAGATAGATTTTAGCTCTTTTTAACCCCCATATTATAACAATGTTTCACTATTAATATTCAGCCATGTGCGTGTACTCCATAGCTCACTTCAGCAAAATTCTTAATCTGGTTTAGGTGACAGTAATATTATACTCTCCAAAATTCATCTAAAAAATATTAATTTAATCATTTATGATGCTATATAAATAAAATTTTTCCAATTTCATTGAATAATCATCTCATCATTTATATATTGTTCCCTGTAAGATATTATAATTTTAGATTAATTAGAAATTATTTATGGATTAGGCTTTGGAAGGGTAGTATTATCTGTTTTGCAAATTATGGGAAGAAATAATAAATAATTAATGGCATTATCACAAGTTTGGCTATGAAATTCGTTTGATTGACGGATCAAGTAGTTTGACCATAATACATGATATTTAAAATTATAACGAATGACAATTATTGGCCAGCTGCCATGACAGTGTGAAATTAGATAATATACAATGGAAAAAGAGTTATCCTATTATTGGCATTGAAATTTCAGCAAAGCAGAAGGCAGAGTACGAGCAGGCATGACCCAGCATGAGATAATCCATATACCACAGTGTTTAATTTTCAAAATACAAAGTACAAATTGATTTGCCACAAACGACACAACACAATTATTTCAAGAGTCCGTAGCTTCATCACTTACGAGATTTATACACTGGAACCGCAACTTAATCTTTTTGGGTGGGAAGGATAAAGGAGAAAGAAGAGTAAATATTTAGATAAAAAAATAGTGGTAAGGTTTGAAAGAGTAAAGTGAGAATTTTCTTTAGAGCTATATTTGAAGCTGTAGTCTGAATGCCTTAATGGGGGACAATTAGAGGTTACAGTGAGCCTTAAGTTAGATGTAATGATACTGACAGTAAGTATCTTTTTTAGGACGGCCTATCAGGGGTTCCTTTTCTCCAACAAGGCACAAGTGCCTTTATAAATATTGGTCCATTGGGTCGTATCTCTAACCCTTCAACTTTTCTCTATCTTATTTTAATATTATTACTTTAATCTAACCTGGCACTGGAAAGGAAGAAACATCCTGTCAACAACAAAATCACTAGAACAATTCCAACTCCAAACGCTTTCATATCTTATTCCAACCAAAGTAACAAAAACAAAGGAAAAAAAACATTTAAAATCCTTCGAACCCACTCCAACACAGATATAGAGAGAGACATTCCAGTTGTATCTTGTTGCTTTTGAGGAATGTATTTTTATGTGCTCAATACAGTGTTCAAAGCTCATTATTGATTTATGGTCTCTAGGGCTTGTTTATTAACACATTTGCATGCATGCATGCATGCAAGCAATCAAAATGTATCGACGACGCCTAGTGGCATTTTCTTGATTAGTGAAGTGGATTATGACTATGATTATTATTTACAAGGCAAATCAGATACGATTCTCCTTTTGTTACATTGGAAAACTGGAACAATCAAAACAAATGGGGCCCGTCGGGGTCCCATCATTAGTGAGCATGCATGTAGGTGAACCTTAATTATTTTGAAAGCAAATCCTAGGCCCAGGGTATAAACAGATCCTCGTTAATTGCTCAGCATTAAAGCAAGTTGTAGTAAATCCCACTCTTATAAAAAGAGCGTTGAACCACAGTAGATAGATAAAAAGAGTGTTGTTTTGTTGGTGGCTTAGAATTACACAGTGAATATATAGAGAGAGCATCTTTTGGAAAGTGGTGGTCTTCCCGTTTGTCGAACTATGAACACCAATCTCTAGACGATCTGATTCTGTCTTTCTCTCTCTTCATGTTTTTTTGAATCTTTTGATCAAATGGGGTCGATATTCCAGAGAACTTTGTTCGGGTCTTCGATATGATGAATGTGGGGTTTTAACTTTTAAGGACTAGTATTTCCAATTTTTTAAGTCTTATAGTTAGTGATTTGTTTTATTTCGTGTTGTTTTTTTTTTTATTATTTTTGACCTTTTCTTTATTGAGTTTAGTTTCCTTCTTTGACTCAAAGATATTTGGACAAGAAGGAACAAATGTTGCTTTGATGATTGCAGAGTATCCCATTTGGATACCTTTAACTTAGCTTTCTTTTTGGTCTCTCTGATCAAAATCTACGGATCTTCTACTAGTAGTATTATTATTATTATTACTACTATTACTATTAATGTTACTATTCCTACACACCAAAACACTTTTTGGATTGCAGTGAGTTTTTTTGGATTCGGAAATTGAGATGATTATCATGACTGATTTGGCTTTGCATGCTTCACGTGATTTCAGGGTACGAAGAATACTGTGTCTCAGTGTTACTGTTACCTTGTAATAATTTCAAACTGCTTGTTTGTTTCTCGTAAGGTCTTATTACTCTTAGATTGCCAATTTGAAAGTGAGGAGTATTGTGATGGTAAGGCACGTATAAGTGATAAACAGTAGTATTCCATTTTCCTTGGGAGGGTGGCAGTGACAGAGCAGAGATACGGATATGGACCGACGTTTTGATGTATTGGGTTCAAGAGAAGTAGAGGGGATCGGAGAAGGCAGATCCATGGAAGACTGTTCCCGCTAGTCACGTGGGCTCTTTTGACTAACCAACGACCAACCCATCTGCTCCCTTAGCATTGTTAACAGCGCCTCCACTCCATCCCCACCTCTTTCTCTTTATTTTTAACTAAATCTATCAACTTACTTTGCCTGTTCAGGCTATAAATCAAACTAGAACTCCATGCAGTTGAATTGCAAGAACCAAAATTATTCATAGATACTAAATCAGACACGCTCGCTACAGAAATACTTTCACCGATTCATATATATTTCTTTCTTATAAATCAATCACAGTTGCATATACTCTTGCCATTACTTCTAATTCCTTTCACCCATATTATAATATACTTCTTTTTTCCCCTCTATCTATAACATGCAGTCTGGGTCCCTCTCTGTCATTCTGTCTTTATACCACTGTTACTAAATACTTATGCTGTAAGCATATGATTCCTCTATTTGCATTTCACGACAACGTGGACTGCAGGTGCTGACTGTTATTTCGCCATTTTATTAGCTTATAAAGCTACCAGACAACCAACTCTTCTTACTCTCACCACTCATGTACAATTTTAGTTCTCTCTTCTAAGCTTTTCTTATTTTTCAAACACTATATTATTACATTTCGCTCTCCTCTCACCACTTTTACTATTTGCTTCTCTCAGCCTTCTTCTTAAACTATAAACTCACTGTCACCCGCTTCCTCCTCTCAGCCTACTTCTCTGTTTTAATTTCTCTTATTTTCATAATCACAAACCCTTTTTCTCTTTTTTTTGTAAGTGACCCTTTCTCCTTCGTCTTCCTTCTAAGTTCTCTTGTTCTTTTTCTTATTTTGTTCTTTTGATAGGTCTATTTATCCTTTCGCAAACTGTTTTGAATTTGAAGGAAAGGAGAGAGTGGTTAACTATCCTTTTAGCAAGAAAAATAAGCCAGAAGAAATCAGGGAATGATGCATAGGTGCAAGAATTCTCAAGGAAACATGGTGGGGCCATGTTCATGCGGCCTGTTTCATAGCCAAAGCAATTCCTTTTCCATGCTATATTCGATGCCAAACCACAAATCTTTCGATGAAACAGACATGTATTCTTCTATGTCCCCTTCATCTGTTGATTGTACTCTCTCTTTGGGCACTCCTTCTACTAGATTGTGCGAAGACGACGAGAAGCGGATCCACCATGAAAGACGATCTGGTTCTCACATGTCAAACTATTGTTGGGACTTTCTGCCAACCAAAAATGCACCTTATGCACCACAAACGCATAAGCCCAGCCGTGGAGGAAATACCACCTCCAATAATAACCCCGCTAATGACACTCTTCTCGCTCGCCGTTGTGCTAACTGTGGTACAACTTCTACACCACTTTGGAGGAATGGACCAAGAGGCCCAAAGGTAGTTATTAATAAAAATTATATCCCAAATTTAGTTTATACATATTTGAGAGGTACACTAATATTTTTTGTATTTCTTTAGATAGATGTGTGTACGTATATACTTATATGCATATTTTTAAATTTAATTTGGTTGGCTTCATTGATAAATTTTTGGAACTAATTTGATATTAAATGCAGTCTCTTTGCAATGCCTGCGGAATTCGCTTCAAGAAGGAAGAGAGAAGAGCCACAGCAGCAAATGCAAACAACACAGGTGCAAGTGCAAACGCATCTGGAGTAGTGGAGGCACACCACGCTTATCACAATAATTCATGGGTTCAGCAAGCACACACTCAAAAAATGTCTTGTTTTTCACCGGCGAATGAATTCAGGTTCATTGAAGACAGCGATCAAAATTCTGAAACGGGCATTCCCTTTCTTTCCTGGAGATTCAATGTCACTGACAGGCCTAGTCTTGTCCATGACTGTACAAGATAAAAGAAAGAGAGGTCGACGGTCAAGATCATGAACGAAGTGATGGAAATGTGACCATACGTATATTAACTTATCGTGTATCACGATGATGATGTTGAAGATGTCTGTGATTCTGACGGTGATGGTGATGGTGATGGTGATAGTGATGATAATGGTCCTGTATCGTCTCATCAAGTCCAATCCTTTTTCTTTGAAGTTTGTTTTCCTTTTTTCTTCGTCGCCATACATAGATGGATTGAAAATAGGATAATCATATGTCCTTATTTTGCTTTCCTTCTTTCAAGGATTTTAACTTTCTTTTTTCTTTGACTAGTTATATCAAAACCTTTCTGTTAGTTCATTCAATTTTTTTAATTTCTCGAGGAAGATGATGATCATGGCGTTATATATATATATATATATATTATAATCTGGAGTACTGTCACAATTTGTTGTGGAAATTGTGATTTGTTTTTTTTGCTGAATTTCATAAACTGAGAAGTGGGTTGATAGCATATGATTCTGCTGATAAATCTGATACTGCAATCACCATGTACATCAGCGTCTTTCTGATCTGAGCCGGAGTACATTGCTCGGTTCAGTCAACAGTAAAGCCTTTTGTCCTATTTGTTTATCTTTGTCTAAAAAAATCCGACGGCCAAATTGGCTTCTTCTTCTTGCACTGTAGTAAAATCATCCACTTTTCAGTTAACTCATACCATCCACAATTTTATTTCAAAATTTTATCACTATAAATATTTTAAAATGTGGAAGAATCCTTAATATATAAATTGAAATTTTATTTGACAGAGAAGAGAATGGACATTGAATGCCGAGTTCTAGTACTGAGTAAAAGCAACACAGTAGTTAAGTTGCAGGGTTTGCCAGAAAGTATGGCTGTGGAAGGGAGGGGCTTAGAACTTTGCTTAAAATGGAACCACTTTCTCTTTCAATATGCTGACAAAGTTAAAAGTCTCTGAACTCTGGATCATGAGAATAGAAAAAATTTGAGGTTTCAATGGAGATTAATAAATATGTGGGCAGAAGTAGAAGAATTAGGTGAAGAGAGCAAGCCCTTATAATAACTCCTCCAAGAAAACATCCAATCCGGATTCCATCTCTGACACAGCCATGACAATCTTCTGCAATTATGTGAAAGATTAACTTAATAATTATATAGGTTAAATTTGAAGATGATTAAGTACTTTGTTCAGTCATCTACTTGTCTTTTTGTTTTCTTTTTCACCTGTTAAGATTTGAGTTGTTCAGGAATAGACCGATTGCAGGGGGATTACATGATTGCCTCCTCTGGTCAGTGGTTGGATTTAGAATTGATTTATAAAGGGATTACTTCTCAAGAATGGGTTTTCTGGGCCTTTCATTTCTTATTTTGCCTGGACTAACTTTAAGTCCAGTTAGATGACATTATTCAAGAGTTCAAGGAAGACCGAATATATTTTCACTAATATTTAAGTGTGTTTGGTTTAGATAATATTTAATTATTAAAAACAAAAGATTATAAGTAAGATAGATTGATTGAAAGATTATTATAAATCATTATTTTATTTGATCAAATTATTATATATAAATAATTATTATGTTTAATTGATAATAATGAAAAAATATTAAAATATTATTTTACTTAAATACTCTTAAGTAATTATTAATTATAACTTAATATTATATTTGATTAAGATTAATAATTTTGATAATTTATAAGATGACATTTACACACTTAATTTGTTATGTTTTTTAAGGTATAAATATTATTTTTAAAACTATTGAAATATATTAAAATTTTAAAAATTTTAAAATACCTTTAAAAATTTTTTAAATTTAAAAAACCTTTAAAATTTTATTAACACTCCTAAATTTTTTAAAAATTTACAATTTATCTTGAATATATAATTATATGACATTTACATGTATAATTTAATTGGTTTTTTTTTTTTAAGGTATAATTGTCATTCTTTAAACTATTAAAGATAATATTGAAATTTTAAAAATTTCAAAAACACACCTAAGCTTTTTTCAAATTTTGAAAAACCTCCTAAAAATTTTATTAACATTGCTAGAATTTTTTAAATTTATAATTACTCTCGAACATATAGCTATATGACATTTATACATATAATTTATTTTTTTTAGTAAAACTGTCATTTTTAAACTATTGGGGGCATTAATGAAATTTTAAAAATTAAAAAAAAAACACTCCCAAACTTTTTTGAATTACAAAAAACCCCTTAAAATGTCGTTTGTATCTCTAAAATTTTTAAAATTTATAATTTATCCTCAAGCATATAATTATAAGACATTTATGCTTCTAATTTGTTTGTTTTTTAGGATATAATTATTATTTTTTAAACTATGAAACACATATTAAAATTGAAGGTAATTTTGTCTAAAAATTTTAATAATAAAGATAAAATTATAACAAAATTAAAATTACTCATAGATAAGATAGATGTGGTAATTAACAAAAATTTTAATAATAATAAAAAATTATCATAATCCTTTATTATTGACAAATTAAATAAGATAATATAAATAATAAAAAATAGATTATCACGTTATTAAACATTACTTATGCCCCACTTAGGGTGTGTTTAGTTTAAGAATATTATATTACTAAAGTAAAAAATTATCAATAAAATAAATTACCTTAAATATTAATAGATTATTGTGTTTGCTAGCAATGATAAAAGAAATTATATTATTATTATTATTATATTTAAATGTTGTCAATACGATGAACTAAATTTATTAAATAAAAATAAAATTGTAATAAAATTAATTTATTAAGATAATGTTTTAATAAATATTATAATAATTTTTTTTATCATTTTATAAACTAAATAATATGATGTTAATAATAGTAAAAGATAATTGTTTCTCATTTTCAAACAAATGCATACGCAAAACTACTTTCTTCAACCACGTCAATTGACTGGATGGCTACAGTTCCTAGATTTTTTAGATTTCTTTTAATTTTGCTGTCTCTTATTATTAGAATTTTACATTTCACTCGCATGAGCATGGATTTATCTTTTCATACATTTCTAACCATCTTGGGCTCTTCTTTCCCAAAAAAAAAAAAAAAAATCGTAAACGTTGGATTGAATAGTTTAAACTTTTTCAAATCAAACACATGTAAATAATTCCCTAGAAATAAGGATATTTTATTTTATTTTATTTTATTTTTATGTAATACCAAACAGTTACATTAGATTTTAGTGAAATTCTTTTGATGATTTTAGACATTAGACTGAATACAGCAAGACAACTCCAGCTAGAACAAGGGGTAGACACACGAAGTATTTGAACAAGGCCCAACCTCAACCCTGGTTGGGAGGGGGGAGCTTCCTGATTTCTATCAATTTCTAAGAAGCCTTTTGCTTATAAATTATTACTATTATTATTATTATTTTTGCACTTTACCCTCCCAAACTATATTATAATTTACCTTTAAAATTTATAAAATTTCTAATTCACCTCACAGATGCAATTTTGCTCTTTCTTATCACCACCCTATTGGCCACTTGAAGAATCTTTTGTTTATGATTACACCTGAGCAACCACTGCTGTTGGTTGTGCCCATAATTTCTTCCTCTTTCTTATTTTCTTCTGCCTATTAGTTTCATTTTTCCTCTTTTTGTCATCGATATGTAGTATAGTGTATAATGGATGTAAAAATTAACAGGTGCATGAGAACAAGGGAACGTTATTACTAGAAAAATAGTCCTCCTTTGACAGTGATACCAGAAAACTGATTATTAAGGAAACCAATATCAAGAATTTTCGTTGTTGATGTAGAAAAACAATCGATTGAACATAAGAAACTAGAACTAATGAATCACAAAGGCTAACAAAAAGGGTAAAAACAAAATTTAGTGTTAAAAACATCTTTTATATTAAGTATCAATGGCGTGGTACAACTTATCATCGCGGTACGAGCATGAGTGCCCCTTTTCTTAGCATCTAAGGCTATATATCTTGACACAGAAGTTGCGATGATGAATTTGCAAATGACAGATGATGATGAGATTGCATTTCTTGAGTGTTGCGTGAAGCTAATGCGAATGAGTTTGTTACGATATTTGAAATATCAAAGAGACAATAGGATAATGAGGCTATGATTCTTAGTTGGTGTTGTTCGTTTTGATATGATAAACTTTGATTAAGAGATGCATGAGCAATAGGAGAAGAATGATGGTAAGGGTAAGCAAGAGACAATAGTAGAGTAGTGGTGACGATGACGACGAGGCGTCCTTTTCGACTTCATCATTGCTTCATCTCTTCTCTTCGATTTGGTTATTCACTTCTTAGCTCCTTATTGTGTGTTTTCCAGCGGCCAAAAATATGAGAAATAGGAAGAACGAAGACAAAGAAAAAATAAACATATTAAGTTATTAATGAGGAAATATAATATTTGTATTATTAAAGTTGTAAATGATATTAATCTTATTATATTGTATAAAATAACAAAAATATTTTTAGATTATTACAACTAGTGTCTAACTTTAATGAATAAATGAAAAAATAGATTTTTTAAACTTAAAAGATGAAAAATCGTTGTTTCGTCAAAGTTTGGTGGGAAATAGTCATTTGGTCTTTATTAATTTATAACCCGTATCTTTTTTTTCTTATTTATTAAGAAATAAAATTATATGCAAAAACAAATTTTACAAATTTATGTATACAAACTAAGATGATAACATATAATTGTTTATTTATTTTATTAATTCAAAACTAACCATTCATAGACTATCACATCAGATTGTATGTGTTAAACCCTAATATGTTTAATGACTAATCTAAGAGAAGGGTGAATAGGATTTAAAAAAAAAAAAAAAACTTTACAACTTAAAAGTTTTTCACCCAAGCAATTAAGTTAATTATGTAAACAAATAATAAACCAATCAAAACAACTCAATTAACACAATCAAAGCAAATATAAAAAGTAAGAGATACAAAAAACTTGCTTAATTGTTTTTATAGTGGTTCAAAACTTTTTCACAAACCTCTTATATTCACCCTTTCAAGCAACTCCGCTTGAAACTTTTCTTCTACTAGTTTCATCAGGATTTCATTCTAATAAATTTGTTGGGATTTTGTCCACATTAAATTTATCGAGATTGTGCTCTTTATAATAGTTTCATAAGATTTTGCCCTCATACTAATTTCACGAAATTGCACCCTAATGCTTGTGAATCAAATACAAGGAAAGTTTTACCTCTCAAAGGTTGATATAAATGATAAGCACAAAATGAAAGAGAAGAGAAAAATAGAGAACAAAACAATATGAGCTTAATACATTGTGATCTCTAACCGACTTATCTTCAAAATCACTCCAATTTATAGGTTTTGAGATGAGATAGTCGTTGGAGATAATTTACTAGTAGTTAGAGAAGAAAACCACATGCTCTTCCTGAAATTCTGCATAGATGCGCGATCGTGGACTTCAGGTGCATGATCGTGCTCCTCTTAATTAATGTCCTTGAGTAGATTTTTAACAATATGAATTTCGTAAACGTGCCAACCCCACAAGGTCATGTGCTTCGTACACACAGTCGTATGCCTTCATAATGGTTTAGATTTTCAAAAGGTCACGTAGACTTACAACATAATACCATACATGACTTTTGCACAGTTATACTTGCACGGGCCACTTGGCAGTATGTCTTTATGTTACGACACACAATCATGTGCTCAAAAACTGTACAATCATGCATTCTTGTGTTTTGTTGCGTAGACACTTGCATTACTTAACAACTCGTGTGTTATTTTTTACAAGACACACACAATCATGCCATCAAAACATACACAGTTATGTGTGACCAAATTTGTAAAATAAAAATCTTTTGTCCTCTTGATCATGATTCAATTCATATCATAAACAAGTTAAATGTTTCAACTAAGTTTTTATCACATCATAACACACATGATTCCAACAATATGGGTAAGTTTATAAGATTTATTTGTATATATAGTATCACTCTTTATTAAAAGGAAAAAATAAACTAGGGTGCAAATTTTTTAAAACAACATAATAAAAAATCCTTGAAAATTTAGATCATTAAAAAATTAAAACAATAAAATTTAAAAACTGAAAAATATTTAAGTTATTCTTTTTTATGAAACATATTAATCCAAATTATCAAAATATAAAATAAAAAAGTTAAAAAATGGGTATCATTTTTCATCTAATTTTTTAATTTATTGAATATTCTTTTAGTTCTTAATTTTTTTTATTTCCTTTGAAAATTTTTTTTGGCCTTCTTTATTATTATTTTTTTTTACATTTTAAAATTATAAATTTAAGAATTAAATTAACTTAAAAAAAAACATAATCAAGTTTATTTAAGTTATTTTGGTATTTCTATCAAAGTTAAGGATGTATGACTATCTAATATCTCTAAAAAAAATGATAGACCATATTGTATTGTATTGTTCCCGCATTGACGTAGCCCATCGAGTTTTCATACTAGATCGTATTAAGATCTACCAGTTGGCAAACCTCATAGGTCAAACTAGCTTAGTCAAAAGCCATAACCCAAGCATAGCCCAAGGCCTGCCCTTAATGGGTCATGCCTAGTCGGTTTTGACTAGGTCGTCCCACAAATTAATTAGTATTTTTATTTATTAAAAATATATATAATTATTTATAATTAAAACAAGGATAATACTTCTAAAATTTTATTGAAATGATCTCACTTGGGGTAGGAGAATACTATGGTTACATGATAAAAGAAATACTAAAAAAACATCTATCCAAACAAAATTAAACTCAAACATAATGTTTATAAACATTATTGCATTAATATCTAAGCGAAGAAATGGTTTTGGATATGAACCCTCGACTTAATCTTTTTACATCAATTCATAAGGTTTGAACTTCGTCAATCAATTCTCAATTTTTTAAATTAATTTATTTTTAATTTAACATTTTATCAATTATTATAGTTATTTTATTCATATCAAAATAAAGTTAAAATCAAATGAGTTTACTCATTTTGATTAATTTGATAGGAATTTGAAAAATTAATTATATTTTAAACGAAAAAGGTGGTCCAACATTAAGCACTAATTCATTTTTGTTGGTTCAAATGGGAAGAAAATTACTTAGTATAAACACTATCAGAGACTTTGTGGCAATACATAACAGTGAAACTGGACCGTGTATACATTACTTACGAAGATGCCTTAATTAGACAGACTAAGTCTAATTCGAGGGGCCAAGGTTGGGTCAAGGGTTGGCCTGACCACCCTGACATCTCTAGATATCTCTTAATTACATAATTTATAATTTTTGTTTTAGAAAATTAATTAAACTAGCCTTAATTTAAAACATTTTAAACGAATTTGGCCTAATATTTACTAGTTAAATGAAAATAACGTTGAATTCGTGAGTACCCAACCAGACATGCCATGCGTACTCGTTGATGTCAAATGGACAAAAATGCCCCTATATAGATTATTGAAAAGATGAAAATGTCTCTTGTATATAAAGTTGTCATAGCTCGGGTAGTGAAGAAAAAATCTCCACCCGCAGTATGAGTTTTAACATTTTGACAATAAAGTCGATTCTAATTCTAACAATTTTTGATGATTTTCAATGAAAAAAAAAGGGAAAAGGTTAATCAATCAATTCTCATCATCCTTTGCACTTGGTGGAGTAAATATTAAGTTATTTTGTGTGATTTTAGGGTGTTTAGGAGGTTTTAGAATTCCCTTTGAAACTTGGTTTTAATATTTGACTATTTATTAATTTGGATCAAATTTGTTGGTTTAATTATGTTAGAGTAGGTGTATAATTTGTTAAAGTTTTTTTTTTATTGATACATTACAAAAGTGGGGCTATTCCACCACCACTTGTGATTCGAATCCATCACTTGAATCATGCATGGTGGTTAGGGTTGAAGACGAGAGTATTTTGTTACTTTTTAGAAGTTTGGTTTACACAAAAGAAATGGAAAGGGTGTTTAATATTAATAGTATTTATTTTTTTTATGAGTGGTGTTTGGGTGTTTTATTATAAAATGTTAAAATTATTGGAAGGAGGTGGGTATTTGTTTTTTTATAATTATTTTGGGTGAGACTTCGTTGTTTACGGAAACCTTGGGTGGGAATTGTTAGCTGACATAATAATAATAAAATTTCCGAACCCAATCAAATTGACATTTGTTAGATATGATGATCCCAATATTTTATAATACGTATGCGACTTATCTGAATGTCAATGATTTAGTAGGCAGTGCAGGTGATCAAAATCAAACAACCTTGGAGTTGGTCATAAACTTAAATAAACTCAAAAATTCTAAACATTTACAAAATGAAACTATTTATTTATTTATGTTCAATTTTATTGGTTCATCGAGCCACCAATACATCCTGTTATCAATTCAGTCACCCCCAAATTTACGTTTCGTTTAGAGGTAACAGATAACAACCCCCACCAAACCTGTCTTCCTTTGTTTAATTCAACACCATTTACTCTCTTTATAAACACTGATACACTTGAAAAGAAGAAACTAAGAATACTAAAACACATCCATACACAGAGGGAAAGGGAGATTAGCAAGTGAAAGAGATGGTTAACCTTGTCGCAGCACAAAAGCCATTGCTGCATGGGCTCATGAAGATGGCTGGGGTGCAACCCTATGTAGTAGAGATTGAGCCAGGCACCGTCATGAACTTTTGGGTTCCATGTGAAACCATCAAGAAACCGAAAAAGGGCCAAAAGAATATTCAAGAGGTGAACAAACCAATCAAACCAGTAGTTGTTCTTGTACATGGTTTTGCTGCTGAAGGTATTGTCACTTGGCAATTCCAAGTTGGTGCCCTAACAAAAAAGTACTCCGTTTATGTCCCTGACCTTCTCTTCTTTGGTGGCTCCATCACTGATAAAACCGATCGGTCACCTGCTTTTCAGGCCCACAATCTGGCTAAGGGTTTAGCAAAACTTGGCGTGGATAAGTTTGCCGCAGTGGGGTTTAGTTATGGTGGCATGGTTGTGTTTAAGATGGCTGAGTTGTATCCGAGTTTGGTTGAAAGAATAGTGGTGTCAGGTTCGATCCTGGCCATGACTGATTCTATATCTGACGAAACAGTAAGCAGACTTGGGTTCTCTTCATCTTCAGAGTTATTAATGCCTAGTTCAGTTAAGGGTTTAAAAGCTCTTCTCTCAGTCGCTGCTCACAAGAAGCTCTGGTTCCCTGATCGGCTTCATAAAGACTACCTAGAGGTAATTTGCACTAATATTTTTAATTTCTATGGTAACTTTTTTAACATATCTTAGTATAGTTTAATGCTAATTAATATTCAAAATTAAACAATGTCTGGATATATAGCCTTTTCTGCGAGTTAAATCACATGGAAGGACCATCGATATATTAAAAACTGAAAATGACCAATAATAGCAGTTAGATACAACTTGCACATATATATGCCACTCGGATGAAAAAGCTCATTCTTGTTCTGGCAATTTTGTTAGGACTTGAGACCTCCCAAAATGGCCAAATCTTGTTATTCAAATCTTGTAATTATACCATATTTATATGTAAAAAAAAAAAAAGAAGAAAGTTAATTATATAATTTGTTTTCAAAGTCCCAGACTATTCTCCTACTTGACTAATTGTCGAAAGTGAGATGAAGTTCTTTCATAACATAAAACTATGAAGAATCCCATCTCTGAAGAAAAGAATAAAAATATGAAGAAAAGATAGAGAATCCTCCTCTTTGTTCAACTAACTACACCCAACTGTTATTCCAATCAAATTGCAAATTCTAACCTCTCCAGCCATTCTCAGTTTTTCAATTATATCGACAGCTGGATGGTCTCAGGTTTCACCATCCAGCTACGAGACCCATTTTACTGGGGGAAAATGGTGGTTCAACAACTTTATTACATATATTTAATAGCACCAAGGAACCAAGAGCATTTGTTATTTTGGTATCGGTGATAGTTATTAACTAGCCAGGTGTAAGAGCAATTACAGGTGATGTTCACCAACAGGAAGGAGAGGTCTGAACTCCTGGAGGCTTTGGTGACAAGTAACAAAGACACTATCATACCAAAATTTTCACAGGTAACCAAATTAAGTACCTTCTCTGTTGTCTCATTTTTCCAAGGAAGTATTTAAGTGTAGCCAACTACTTGATGTTACCTGCAGAAAATACATCTCCTATGGGGTGAGAAAGATCAAATATTCAATCTGGAGCTTGCCCACAACTTGAAGGAGTAAGTCAACATCATTGATAACTCTTAAATTTAAGCCAACGGCCAACAGCCTCCAGCCTCGATGTGAAATGAACATTTAACAAGGTCCTCTAATACCACACAAAACAAATAAAGCAATTTGATTTGGATCCAGATACATCACCATCATCAAACCTTTCATATATAAAGCTCAGTTTACAGATTGATAAACTACATTAATGATCAGTATTATTTCTGCACCAAGCAACCAAAGTCGTTGCAAAATAAAGTTGTGAATGGAATTTTTCAAGACTTCATCGTCCCATAAAAATCTAACACGAGAGTTGTTTGCTGACAGGCAAATAGGAGACAACGCAACATTTCAGGGAATAAAGAATGCAGGTCATTTGGTTCACCTGGAGCGACCTTGTGTCTACAATAGGTGTCTTAAGCAATTTCTTGCTTCTCAACATACAGAGGGATCCGAAAAGTGACAACTCACACCATCTTTCTGAATGATCCTATCCCTGTTGCTTTAATTCAGTCTTCTTGTTTTCTGTTCTGTAACATCCTCTGGGTTCTCCAGTAGAATGAAGAACCCTTTATTCCATACAATGGATAAAAAAATTTATATTTGAAAAATGCTTGAAAATAATAATAACAATTAACTGTCCTGCTTCACCCTCCAAGGCCCCCCCTCCACTCAATAAATAATACAGAGTAATAGAGAAACGACGTTGAGAAGTGAGATTGACAAATACTTGAAAAGGATTAGGATAACTGCAATACTTTATCTAAAAGAAGACTTCGTCCAGACTTCTCCCTTTGGTTCCCAAAGAGATCAAAAGCAACAGTGAAAGCAGTGATGTGTAAATGGTGAAGGTTCCTGTTGCAAGTGGAGAAAATAAATTTATAAAAAAAATTGATATGCACCACCATCGCAACACACATATAAAACACAGATAAATAGAGTGACCTACCTGCTTTGCTCCAAGTCAAAAGTAAATTTGCAGCCATTGTGACTATCCAGGATGCCAACCAATTTGCCAATGTTGCGATGCTGCCTGCAAGGCTCTTGACATATTTACTGGAAGTATCTGCAATATGCAAATTTGAAAATTGAGTAACTCAAAAGAATGAACATTCATCAATTATTTCAATAAGAAGGGGGGATAAAAATTGCAGAAGACCTACGTACATGATTTAATAAAGCAATTCCTAGATCCAATTAAGTTAAGTTTATCTGTTATGGTTACAAACAACAAAAAACTTAAAATTTGAAGTCCTAAATTATGAAAAAAAATTTGGAGATACTAGAGGAGAATAACACAAAAGTCATAAGAGCAAAGCCATAACCCCAATTGTAAATAGCAAACATCAACACACACACACACGGGCACTTTGTAGCGGCATAGTAGTTTTTTTTTCACACAATACAAAACCAAGATAGCACACCTTGCTGAAATTTTAATCCCGCACACGTCATGGCAGCAAGCTTTGCACAAACTTGCTCAACCTCAAACCCAAGGATCGAAATACCCAGAATTCTTCTTCCTTGGGGACTCCTTCCCACTCACTAAAACATCCTCATCTTTGTTTTGGTCTCGTTTTTCCCTTTTCTTGTCTTTCCACTGATTCCACTTTTCATTGTTCTTCTTTGGGACAGTGTTAGAAAAAGAAAAACTGTGCAAATAGTCCACCAAACCATCCGCAATGGCTATCACCATTGGCAAATCCCTCACGTTTTGTTGCCTCAATTCAGCCTGCGCCCAAGGCTGTAAACCCGAAATGATTTTAAAGAGGTTGTCATCCTCTGACATATTCTTTATGTCCAACATCAAAGAACTGAACTCTTTCACATATTCATGCACAAAACTGTCTAGCGTAGTTGTCTCAATGCGTCTCTTGCTAACCATACAACATTCATTGGATAAAACTGATCCTTCAACTCCTTTTTCGACACATCCCAACTCTGGATTCACGGTATACCTACACTCGCATCATCTGCCAAGCGAGTACAACACCATAGTTTGACGTCACTTGAAAGATACATGCTGGAAATTGTGACTTGCTCTTCCTTTGGCATATGTAAAGCATCAAAATACTGCTTCATATCCCAAATAAAGTTGTCTAACTCTGGCTCCATATCCCAGATACATGTTGTAAAGTACGCATATTGATATCAGTCAAAAAATTCTCACCAGCTTGTTGGTACCTCTTGTAGCACAAATCTGTACCAAACTTCACTCTGGCACACTGGCTCTCTGATACCACTATCCTGCCTCTATGTCAATTCTGCCAATTCACGTTCATTGCCCTCAAACAATGCAAATGTGATTTTCTACAGCATCTTGTACGTCCAGCCATGCCCTCTGATGGCCATAAACATTTCCCATGCTTTCGAATTGCATTCTCGTAACCATACGAGTACACCTGCTTTTTATGAGCACCAGTCTACATGTGCAGAGTGCACCACCAACACATTGCTTCGAACAGTCAATGCACACTGCCTTCCGTGCATAATGTCAACTGAAATGCACGCTAGGCACAATCACCTATGCCCATGCTTAATAACTGCGGCCCGTCGTATGTATTTTCCATGCCCCCGCTCTAGGCATGGTTTAACCATGGCCCGTACTCCCTGCGCATGCGCCCCATGTTGAAGTCATTGGGTGTGACAAACCCTCCCCCTGTTGGAGGAATTCGATGGTTTCGTCGAATAATCTCTAGAAGAACCCAAACGCAAACTGAAAACCTCACAAAGCTGCAGCAAATTAACCTCTTCGAGCTCCCCGCTCGTGTAGACAGAAGAATGTCCCTCCTGGACCAGTGTTCCCATAATGACTTGGCTTCCTACTTTCGTATGCCACTTGACAAGCATCTGAAAATCAACTCTCTGAATTTTTTTTGTGCTCATCTGCCCCAAAATAAAAATCCAGCATACAATTCTACAACACAACATGCCTGTTTTCACTCCTCAAAAACAGCTCAAACGAATCCCCCGCCATCCTATGACATTACGAATTGTAGCAATATTAGAGACTGCAAATCAGCATCACAATACAGCAGTTGGTAATCAGTGTACGAAAACAATATTTAACCAAAAGCCCTAGTAGCACTATTCCAAGGTGGTAAACATCAAATTTCATGTGTCCATTTGTAATTCAATTATCCTATACGATAGAAAAAAAAATGAAGCGACTAATAACTCTGCTGCAAAAATCAAATCACAGTTAAAAATCTTAATAATGATTGATTGAATGGTGTTAGTATATTTACCCCTTTCCCGCCAACGTACTCTGCTATTTGACCACTAGCTATTGCACCAACCCTAGCTCCCAAATTCGCTAAAGAGCCAAAAATGGAGAATTGTTTGGCAATCACAAACTCGAAATTTATGTAACGCAAAATGACTATAAATCCCGTATCCAATATCAAGTAACACACTCTCAAACCTCTGAAATTGAAAGATTAAGATCACTGGTGATTCCAGCTTGCGTAGGTGAAGAGTAGCCACACTGAATAAATGCGCGTTAAATAAAGACGTGAATTGGATGTGAAAATAGCCTTGTAAGTAGAAATGTTGTTACAGTGAAACGAATTAAATGGGGCCCAAGGCAACTATCAGGACGCAAAAGACGACGGATGATGAAGCCATCACGGAGGATTTGAGCGGATGACACTAGCCTGTCTCTGAAGCCCATTTTGTACCAACTCCGAGTCTGCAGAAAGGGCTTCCATAGGTCCCTTCTACCTTCGCTCTCATCTCTGAAATTCATAGTACTCATAGAAAAGGGTCGACGACATTGGATTGAGATATTGAAGGTGAATTCAATAATTTGAAGTAACGATTCCAGAAAGGGCGAATGGTCGGTGCGGCGACAGGATTATGTTCGGAATACAGATTATCAGTAGGACAAGTAACACGTGCTAGAAAAAAAGGGCGACATGTATTAGAGTGCTCCAAAGGCTGGCACCCGTTAGAATTGGAACTTGGGGATGGTTGAGTCGGTTGGGTGTATGCAAACATTGGCTTGCTGATTGGCGTCCATTATTGCTTTAAGATTACATAAATGATAACTCAACTCGACCCTATGATGGAAAGCTAAAATTTTTTGATTTATCCAATTGTCAAACAATATAATCCTAGTTAAAAGTTAAATTATCAAGGTAATTATATATTACCATGAACCAAATGGCTCCTTTTATACTCTCCCTTCATCCTCTTCCTTCTTCTCTTTTCTCCTTTCTTCTTGGCCACCTCTTTGTCTTTCTTTTTCTTTTACTTTCCCTTTTATTTTGACAATATAGCCAATCCCGACTTGGATGGCATCATCAAGCCATGATCTACCTAGATTAACATAAAAGAGTAAGCCAATTGGTGGGGCTTATCACCACTAGCTATACCAAGACAAAGGCAATGGTATCGTAGCTTATGGTGGTGAAAAAATGAATATAATGTTGTGGAGAGCTGTAAAAAGTAGAGAGAAGTGAGAGGTGGTGTGAAAGAATCAAGAAAGTAAAGTTATGGAGTCATTTTGGTTGGTTACTACAAAATCAGAACCTAGTTGATGTAATTTTGTTTTTGTTTTAATTCTGATTACTGGTCAATGAAAAAATAATCTCTTACTGATTATTTTTCATTTTCATTTTCATTCATTTTGAATCAATTGAAGTGAAAAAATATATATATATAGTTGAAGTGAGACTCTCAACCTTCATTTTCATTTTGAATGTCGGGTAGTGGGTTTTTAGTGAAGTATTAGTGGTGCTGGGAAGGGAAGAGCTTTTAATCTCCTAGTGATTTACATTTTTTAATTAAAAAGTTTATATAGTTGAAAAGAAAAATGTTTTTAATTTTTTTTAAAAAAGTTTTTTGTTTAATTAAAAAAATTAAATTAATAAATTAATAGTTATCGGTAACTTGAGTGTTTGCCCATACCCATATTACAGGGGTAGATTAATCAATAAATAAATTTTATTTTTAATTAAGTAAAATTTATTTATAAATAAATTAATCTATTTTGACCTTACAAGATTTGATGCACAACTATCCTCTTTTGGATGATTACATAGCATCCTCCTTTCGAAAATGCTGTCCAGATAACTTGACTTGTCTTCTGTCAGTACCCGGTTTGACTCGGTCCACATTTGGTCTGATTTACCCGTTAGATTGTAAGCAAGGAATCTGACGTAGCATCAGTCCTTCAAATTGGACAAAACAACGGGCAGGGGCATTCTTCATCTGATCCGTTGCTGCCATAATCGCATGAAAACCCTAACAAAAACTCTCCCGCAGATGACGAAGAGGCCATCTTGGACCGGCAACACCAATACAGACGAAAGTTCTCAAAACCACCTATCATCCTCCTCCAAAATTCCATTTCGTCCCCGAAAAATCCGAAAACTTATTACCCACAGCCCTCCTGTCAGCAAGCCTATTAATTCCCCCAAAATTGTTAAGCCACTAACATTCGATGGCGAAATAGACCTCGCTCTGCGATATCTGCGCGGCACAGATCCGCTTTTAGCAACTCTCATTGACACACACCGTCCACCCTCATTTGAGTCTGGTCGAACGCCATTTATGTCTCTCGTTAAAAGTATACTCTATCAGCAACTGGCGTCCAAAGCTGCAAAATCAATCTACGATCGTTTCCTCTCCTTGCTTGGCGGCGAAGATAAGGTCCTTCCTGACGCCGTTTTGTCAATCTCAGCTCAACGGCTACGTGAAACGGGAGTTTCGTTTCGAAAAGCGAGCTACATTCATGACTTAGCAGACAAGTATATAAAAGGGGTTTTATCGGATGATTCGATTCTTCAAATGGACGATGAGATGCTTTTGAAAATGTTGACGAGTGTGAAGGGTATTGGTGCGTGGTCTGTACACATGTTTATGATATTCTCACTGCACAAACCTGATGTTTTGCCGGTCGGTGATTTGGGAGTGAGAAAAGGAGTGCAAGCTCTGTATGGATTAAAAGAGTTGCCTGGGGCTCTGAAAATGGAAGAGGTTTGTGAGAAGTGGAGGCCTTACAGGTCGGTTGGGGCTTGGTACATGTGGAGATTAATGGAAGCCAAAGGAACTTCACCAAATGGAAGTACAGGTGAAACAATTCTTGAAGCACCGTAGATTATATATTCATATGTAATTTTAGAATTCTGAGTGTATGTAATTTTGCTTTGAATAAGAACTAGTTTCTGATTTCCTCTGAATCAACAAAGTAAGACTTCATTTTGCAATTATTGCCTCTAAAGCTTATTGTCACACTTACACAATATTGATTGTGCCTTTACAAAAACATAGCAATACTTATTAACCAAATCATACATACATATTGGAGCCCAAGTGAAGTCTGATGGAAAATACAAAACAACACTCATCACATTTGAACAAGAATTCTGTAAGTAGTTTAAAACATCCGTTGTTGGGGCCGTAGGAATTTGGACTATGGCTTACAATTGACTTAACTATTCCTGGATTCACCAAATATTAGAATGTCCTAAGCTTTTCATTTCCGGTTGGTTGTATGGTAGATAAGTGCCACTCGTCTTCCTTCCTTTAATGAAGAACTTGCTTTTTTAGGTGTCATGCAATGCCTAATTTTCTCTGCTAATTCTTCAAAACTAACCAATGTGATTACTAATATTCTGTTCTAATTCTTCAAGAGAACCAATGTGAATACGAATATTCTGTTCTAATTCTTCAAGTGAAACTAATAGGAATGCAAATAGGGAAATTGGTTTGACTCAAGTAAAAAAAGGGAATCTGAATCTAAGTTGCCTCTAAATTGAACATGCGTTTTATCTTGCAAGAGTCTAGAGTTCTATTTGCTTTTGAATGGGATGTGATTAGGGTATCTACGGCATGTGATATAGGATAAAATTTAAGACTCTGCATAGTACTAAATAATTTTGTGTTGTGTTTGGTGTCAGAACTGCATAACATTGAGTAATGCCAAATTCAAACAATTCAATGTACTTTACATAGAAGGCCAAATGACTAACTTCCACCCAAACTTTGATAAAATGACAATTTTCCACTTTTGAAGTTTCAAAAGTCCTTTACCCACTTGTCGTCCACTTCCATTAATGAAAAATGGTAATGTAAAAAGACGTAAAGTTCATTTTGCACCATATTTTTTTTCTCCATTGTGGTTGAACTGAACATTACCACCTTCCATTTTTGTCAGATTTTCAACGCTTTTCTCTACCATCACCTCACATCAGCAGTTTACCATCGTGTTGCGCTTCATTCTTCGCTTTCCACCATTGCTCACCCCATCTCCCTTCTAACTCAACTTGGATTGACCAAACATAGAAGACTATCTCTCTTCTAGATCCTCCAACAGCTAAAAACTTCTTGTGGTTTTTGTCTTCTTTAGCTGCAATTAAACCTTTGAACTAACCATAATCTGTTGGTTATTGTCTGAATCCCTAACTTAGCTCTCAATGATGAAGATAGAGAGGAAAAAATATAAAGTCATTAGATAAAAAGTAATTTGTTTGTACTATTAGGGTGTAAGTGATAGTAATCTTAGTATATATTATACAAAGTGATAAAAATAACTTTTAAAAGTTAAAACTAATGTTTGACTTTGATGGATGGGTGAAAAAATTGGATTTTTAAACTTAATAGGTGAAAAAATGTTGTTTTGGCAAAGTTTGGGTGGGAAATAGTTATTCAGCCTTGTTAAAATAATGTCAAAGAAAATGAAAGATTACTACAAAAATAGATTACTTGAAAGATTATTGGATATAAAAATATTACTATGTTTGATAAATTTGACAAATATAAGTAATTATTGTATTTGGTTGATAGTAATAAAAGAATAGAAAAATATTATTTAATTTAAATGCTCTTAAAAGATTATTGGACGTAAATTAGTGTTGTGTTTGATTAAACTAACGTGTTTTATGTTAAAGGGTTTGCTTTGTGTATTTTTTAAAGTATTCTCTTTAATAAGATTTAGAATTTTTCCTATTATCACTTTGGTAATAAAAGATTACCAAGTAAGATTACCTTGAATCAAACGTCTCCTAATTGTGAAGTTAACTCCTCTCTTATTTGACTTGAGTTTGACGGAAATCACTCATCCCTGTCTTAGTCTCTCATCTCTTCTTCATCTTCATTTTGGTTTCATCTCATCAGTTATGAACAGGGCCTATCACTTACCCCTGATTTTGAAGTGCATTTTTTTTTTTATCAAATTTGAACTTCAGGTAACATTTTGCTTTTATCTCCTTTATATATAATAAATGATTCTTCAAAATATTGGGTTAAGAAATTTTACATTTATACAAAGTGTTTGTAAAATTGCCCATATTATACTAGTTTTTCTAATATTGCTTTTATCCACTGCTTTGTGTGTGTGTGTTTGTGTTTAATTGGATTTGATTGTGTTCTCATAGATGTTGACTTAACATTTGCCAATTTGCAGTAGGTGACACAGCAGCCTCTGATACAACAAAGTAAAAGTTTCTCCATTATTTTTCACTTATCCATATTGGACCTCTTTCTGGAATTCTGATAATTTTCTTGAGCTGTGGCTTATAGTTTTCATAGCAAGTTGATTTGCGATGGACAATCAAATGCCAGATAACATTAAATAATTTAAACTCATACTATTATTTTTTAAATAATAGTCAAAGATACTGAGATGATTAATCTCATTATTGATTGAATTTATTTAACTTTTCCTTTGTTCTAAAAGTCTAATTATATTATTATTCTTATCAGTTCATACATATAGACTGAAGAAAGATTCATTTTTACTTGTTGCGAATGTGGCATTTGGAATTGATGAGTTTGGCTTTGATGATGCTATCATTGACATGTGACCTTGTCCAAACACATTATCATGGGAAAATATTGAAAAGTCGAACATTTTTTAAACACGAGACACAATTACATTATTTAGATAGCATAATAGGTGGTATTGATGACATAAATTGCATTAATTAATCAAGAATGGATAGAAAAACATTTGGTGTATTTCTTACATGTAGTTTGTCATCATGTAAAGAATTGTACCACCATAGTAGATTATGTACTTCTGATGGGACCGTTAGTAGATACTTCAACTCGATGTTAAATGGAGTTCTGTGGTTGCATGATAGTTTGATGTTTCCAGAACCCGTGCTGGATGGTTGCACTGATCCAAAATGGAAATGGATTAAAGCATGTTATATGTTAGAATAAGTTGCGATGCTATAGAATACCATCTTATATCCTAATGAATATCTATTTTTCTTTTTTTTTAGTATAGAATTGTTTGAGAGCATCAAACGGTACATATATTAAGATGTGCGCCTGAAGTGGACAAACTAAGATGTAGCAATAGTAAGGGGAGATTGCTACAAATGTGTTAGGGGTGTGTTCACAAGATATGAAGTTCATCTTTGTGCTACCTAGATAGGAGGGTTCGGCCTCTAACTTTGATGCATTAAATAGGCCTCAACGTTTAAAACAAAGAAGAATATTTTAACATGAAAAATGCATGTGCAAGAAATGTTGTTGAGAGATGTTTTAACTTGCTTAAATTGCATTATTATTACATTTTGCATAATCTTGACAGGAGAGATATGACAATTGATCCGTTGGAGAATGTGGGTGAGGTGGATGATAGTATACCGAATATGTTGGAACTATAAACACACCAGTTGATATGGTGGATGCAATTAATCAAGCGGAGGCTCATGATGAAGAACCTAGTTCCTCAATGTGGGCTCAAGTTCTCATGTTAGAGCTCAATCTGCATCTCTAACTGCAGGATTTCAAGAAATTTTCGGCCAGTTTGTGAGATGTATTTGTTGAATCTTTTAGAAACATGAAAACATTAAGCGCATCTTCAAAGATAAAAGAGGATGACAAGAATGTGGAACAAAATTGATAGCACCAGGCCTTAAAATGTGAGTGATGTATGAGACCATGACATGAGAATTAGCCCATTTGGTCAAGAGGCCTTGTAACTAGTGAGTCCAACATATAGGTGTGTTCAAAGGTATTACAGCGCTGATGTCCAAATGTAGTAGAGCATTATTTCTTGAAACAAATAAAACTTGGTTTTGAACATTTGAGCACAAGAGGTTGTACCAATGAAACTGTATCTATTAACGGGCTGACAGCATCCAAGATCCGACTTGCACAGGGATGAAATTATATATTAATGAAGAGAAATATTTTATATTATAAAAAATTATAAATGAATATCTATATTTTAATGCATGTTATACTCAATATAGTATATCAATGCTGTAATATCTTTGGTAATCTTTGTGATGGGTTTAAATCTGTAATTCTTGTAGTGCTTGATCCTTCTCTACATTTGGATCTTGGTGGGGCACATATAATGTTGTCTAACTTATGGCAGAATCCGAGTATACTGTGATCCAAAAATATTTGCTAATGATCTATTGGAAAACCTTCTTTGAGATGGCCTGAAATCTTTGGAAATTATTGATTTCTCTTCGAAGTAACTTACTATTTTGTACGAGAATTTGAGCTTCTTCTTGTTTCCGAAGTGGTCTAAATCCTGCCAGTAAAATCAGTTTTCTTTGTGACTTCTTTCAATAATATTTTAGGACTTTATTTTTCTCAAAAACGGACGTCAAGGTGTCACATCTGTATCGAAAACAAAAATAAATAGTGTCCTGCTAAGAAGCAAAACGACTTAAATAAGCTCTTGAAGACAAGGACAAATACAAAGAGCTACCCTTATGAAGATATTGATGTTATAAATTTGAGTGTGAGGGTCCAATAAATGGTGGAATGTTAGTTAGATTCGGCAAATATCAAGAACATTGGACAAAAGAGTCTCAGTCTCACTGTCCAGTCCAGATAATGCCCAAAGCCAACAAATTTTGGTCAAGGAAGGCATCACATAAAAATAAGATAATTTGTCAAAGACGCTGTCTCCAGCAAGCAAAGAAAAAGATCCCACCCAGGATCAGAACTGGGCCACTTCCAAACTTTTAGCTTTTCAGTGCAATAATAGAGACAACTCTTTGCACATACAAATTAATATGAATTCAAATAAATTACTCAAACTGATAATTGAATTAGGATTAGGGTTACAATTACGCGAATATGATCAAAGTAATGAACCGCAATCCCATTTTGTTAGGTGGATTATGAGAGTGCCTTGTTAAATCATAATTAATTAAGCCTGCACTCACTTTGACCCCAAAACCCACACAAGTCTCGTCATTCCCAATCTGAGTATCTCTTTTCCGTTAAAACTTCATCTTTTATTGGCCGCAAAAAGAAGAGCGCCAACTGGAAAGTCATATTGTCCAACAAAGGGAAAGGACAAAAAAAAAAAAACTAAGGGAATGAACAAAATACTTCTCTACTAAATTTTAAGTTGGAACAGAAGTATTGTAAGGTTGATTACACGAATTCATACACAATATTTTATATAACATACCCCCACATACTAGTTATAAAAAACTATAATTACGAGTTTTAAGCATTCAGACAAATTTGATATATCATAATTGATATAAAATTTATTTTGAATTCAATTTATTATCGATATGAAAAAATTAATCTTTCTTTCTCGTATATTATCAAACAGTGATATTTTAAGGAGTGATTTACCATACTTGTATTGGAAAAGAGGACATAGTCTTTTTATGTAATAGTTTGTTGGGTTTTTACATCACAATCTGAATAAACTCAATAGTTCACACTTATATAATTAAATCCTAAATTTTTATGTGTGAGATATTTAACAAAATTAATTATAGTATGCTCATAAAACTCAATTCATTAGGCTATACATTTATTTGACTTTTTTAAAATAAAATATTGTCTATGTTTAGAAAATTTTTTAACATTCTCCCTATTGAACAAAAATTAATTATTTTTATTTATTTTGAGAAAAGAAACCGCCTTTTGTTTTTCGGATAAACAATAACTTATTTTAAAGTGAGCGGATATTTTGACGGATTTTATTACTGGTCTTCCATGAGTTTAGAAAGGATATAATGTTTTATAGCTAATGGTGCACATATGGACTAAAGCAGCACACTTTATTCCAGTAAAAGACAACACAACATCCTATCAATTAGGTCAAATTTACATGAGGGAGACTGTTAAAATGCATGGGGTACCTAAGACAATAGCATTAAATTAAGACCTTAAATTTGTCTCAGCTTTTTAGAATAGTTTACGACAAGCCTTGGGTACATGATTAGCATTCAGTTCAGCCTATCACCCATAGGTAGATGACCAGACTAAGAGAGTCAATCAAATCTTAGAAGACATGTTAAGTCTTGTTGTATGGATTATAAGACAACTAGATATGATGTCTTGCCACTGATAGAATTTGCTTATAATAACAGTTATCAGACCACGATCAAAATAGCACCATATGAGGCACTTTATTGGAGAAAATATAGGTCTCCTTTTCATTGGGATGATATAGGAGAAAAGAATACTTTGCATCAATCCTGGAGGCCTGAAATGATTCAAAAGATGATTAAAGATATTAAGTTGATCAAAAGTAAATTGAAGCAAGCACAAGACAGACAAAAGAGTTATGTAAACTTGAAAAGAAAAATATGGAGTTTTAGGTGGGTGACAAAGTATTTATGAAAATTGCTCCTTCTAAACAAGTTATGAGATTTGGCAGAAAAGGAAAACTTGCACCACAATTTGTAGGCCCATTTGAGGTGCTAGAAAGAGTGGGTAAAGTGGCTTATAGACTTGTACTTCCTCCAAGCACGAATAAAGTGCATAATGTGTTTCATGTATCGTTGCTTCAAAGATACCTAAGAGATCCTTCACATATTCTAAATATAAAAGAAATTAAATTAGTTGATAACTTGAGGTACTAGAAAAAGTGGGTAAAATGGCTTATAAACTTACACTTCGTCTGAGCATGAATAGAGTGCATAATGTGTTTCATGTATTAGTGCTTTGAAGGTACTCGACAGATCCTTCACATAAACTAAATATAAAAAAAAAATTGAATTAGCAGATAACTTGGTCTATAAGGATCGACCAATGCAAATATTGGACTGTAAAATTAAGAAGCTTCGAAATAAACATATTCCACTAGTAAAAGTTCTATGGAGAAATCATAAAGTGGAAAAAGTGACATGAGAGGTAGAAGAGGATATGTAATACCGTTTTCCTGAATTGTTTTCTTGAATTTCAAGACGAAATCCTTTTAAGGGGGGAAAAAATGTCATATCTACACTCAGGTATATTCAAAAATCCCTAATAGAAATTACCATTAATGGTTTTATTAAAAATTCTCTTGAAAAATGTATAAAAGAGTGATATTTTACGCTAAGGGTAAAATGGTCATATTAAAAAGATTCAAGGAATAAAGTAGACATTAAAAAGAAATGGCATAAAGTAATTTATATGTTAGGAGGGTTAATTTTGGTAAATTCAATAAAGGGCATAGATGTAATTTATGAAAAAGATAAAGGGCATTTTGGAATTAGGCATAATTAATCAATTAAAAATAATAAATGTGACTTTATTTCTTTTCTTCCATTTTTTCTTCCCTGGCCGCTAGAATGTCTCTCCCTCCTTTCCCTTTTATTTTTCTTCAAATTTTGAAAGGAATCAAGAAGATTTGTGAAAAAACTTGCTAGGATTTTCAAGAAAGGTATTTTTATCACCATCTAAGGTAAAAATCTTACAAAAAAATGTTGAAATTTGATGTATTAAGTGATGTTTTAATTCTTTAATGGTGGATTAGAAATTTAAAAGGAAAGAAATTGTTCAAAGGAAGAAGAAGAAGAAGTGAGAAAAAAAATTTAAAAGTAAGTAAATTTGATTGAAAAAGTTAAGTTTCTCATCTTAAAGTTTATGGAAAAATTGGAATTTATTAGTTTGTATAGTTGATGATATAAGAAATGGATAATATTATGGAAATGAGATAATATAAAATTAAATTTTGGAAGAAAATATTTGATATAATTACAAAGGAAAATTTGGCTATGTGAAAAGAAAAGAAAGAAAATGGATTTGGAGTAATTTGATATTAAATGATTGAACACATGATATTAATATGTTCTGTTGATGTATATATGATGAGAAACTTGACTTGTTATACAATCTTGGAACACATGTAATGATATGGTAAAGCTAGATGTTATATTAGTAAGTATTTAAGGTGTTTTCATGGCCAAGTTTGATAAATCATGCAAATACACACACACACACGCTGTGATGACTTGGTACTTGTTAAGATGGTGTGGTCTAACTTATTTTTAGTAAGCTTAAATGATAAATATTAGGTCATGGTAACCTGAAAGTTAGTAGTGGTAATAAATTAAAATAAGTCACACCTTACTAAATCTCACTTTTATCCTTGTATTAATAATGTATGAGGATATTCAGTCGATAAGGAGATATTGAGTAGAATAAATCTGATAGAAAAATTTATGTGAATGCATAACAACTAAGAAAGGGGTATATCATTGCATTAACATGCATATTTATACTTTTTCATGACTTAATAAGTCAATAAGCATTGATAAACAAGCATTTTCTTATTTATAAACTTAAGTTTGCAGTTAGTGAAAATACATAAAAAAACATATAATTTTTAAAGAAATTTTACAGTAGACTATTGTGACAGGGAACTTATAAGCACCCTTATATGCACGTCGCCAAAAGAGAGCTACTTTAGATTTAAATATATTATATAATTCATTCAGTGTACATGTAGGATAAGGATTGTACCTAGATAGTTATGTTACTCATATGGTTAAAGTTTTGAATCCATGCCTTAGTTTAATCCAATTGGCAAGTAAAAAAGGTTTTTAGAAAGAAGTAAGGAGTTCAAAAACACGTGTTTTAAAATTATACAAGCATACTATAAAGTGTGTTAAATATATATTATGTCATGCATGTCATTTATCATATTTACATATTTATGTTGTTATATCAAAGGAAAAATTTTTATAAAGATTAAACGATATTTAATAAGGATAAAGACATAGTCAATTTGATTTACTTACTGAGCCATTAGTGCTCATCTTATTAGATTTCATTTATTTTGTAGGTACTTGTTGAACTGTGGTCGGGGAGAGTTATGACTTAGGCATTATGCATGACACGTTTCTCTGTTAAAATTAGAAAGATATATTTTGGGTTTTTCGACTATTGTAGATATTTTTATGTGTTATATATAAGTTTATGACTTTTGAGTTGTAAGTAAAATATATCATATAAAAAATTCTTACATCTTTTGATAATGTGATCATAGTCAACAATAAATCATCTTTTACTTCGGTTAATAGTTATGTTGTGTAAATTCAGTCATTTAATAGGATTGATAAATTGTGATAGAGTGATTAGAAGTATTTATTATGATTTTTTATGAACATAATAAAAAGAAATTTTCTTTTGGATTATGTTATTTGTAAGAAAACTTTTGTTGTTTTCCTTTAGAAATAGCTTGACTTTGGGGAGGGGTTTACATATAACACTTGGACTTTGTAAAAACATTATGACTACTACTATTATTAGAAGATTCAGATTACTCAACAAACACCTATTCCAATTTTATTGTGAAAATAAAGTTGCACATTATATTACACATAATTCGATATAACGTGATCATTCTAAACAAATAAAGGTAGACAAATTCTCTATTAAAGAGAAGTTAGGTGGAAAAATTTGAAAGTTACCTAAGTTTCAACTAGAGGACGAATTGATTGAAATTCTAAGCAAATTAGTTTCAAATAAATTGTTTTCAAACTTTTTAAACAGGTTATACACTAATTGGAGGGTAGTGATGAGCTAGTAATTGATTTTGTGAATATTTTTGAATAATTTTTTCCAATTATAGTACGATGGATTAGAAAATTTATTTATTGAAATTGATTATATTTTACCATGTAACTCATTCAATTAAAAATAAAAAAAAAAAAGGAAGGAAAGAATAAAAAAATATTTATCTGAAAAAAGCCAACCCTGTTCATGTTTGTATTTGTTCATTGATAAAACATAATTATTTTCAAATAATGTTCTAAATAACGTGATAATGTTGATCTAATGGTGACAAACGACTTGTGTGTTATTTTTTTTTTCACACTTTGGCATCATCGTAAATAATCTAAAGGTCATAATTTTAATCTTTAGATACACTGAACACATCAAAATTTTAAAAAATGAGCTAAAAGGAGGTGTCTGGAATTGTTTCATTCTTATTTCCTTCGGACAAATCTGTGAATCTGAGTGTCGACTATTTTATTATTACTATAAAAACCTGGCTGCGCTTTTGGCACGTATTACGGGTTGTGCCTGCATTAATATTTAATATTTAATATTAATTGGAGAGGACTAAAGGTGCATGAAACTTGATCACATTTAGATGCTGAACCACGTACTCTGTCTCATATATTATATTATTATATTATGTTAATATTATATGTTATTATATAATAAAATATTGAGTTCGGGAAAAGGGCGTATGATTAGAACTGGGGACTTCGTACGAGATAGAACCCAAACCAAGAATTAAAAAGTGATTTGCTATTTTGTCTTGTTAATTAGGGTTTATCGTTGAATGAAACGAATATCGAAAATAAATTATTAAAGCCAAAGAAAGTGGGATTCGACGATTTCAATTTTCTTTTCTTTCATCATCATAAGACCAGACTAAATATTGAAGTTATAATTTGTTTGACCGATTTGGCTGAAAGGACGTGCCAATATCATGCATGCGCGAGGTAAATAACTAAATTATGAGCCGCATGATTCACAAAATCTAGTACTCCATCTATCTGTAAAAAAATATATTAAATTTTCAAAACTATGAAAACGCCGAATTAAAATTTTAAACATTAATTTATGTGATTGCTGATATGATAAAGATATTATTTGTTACATGAATGTAACAATTAATGTAATATTAATTGTAAAAATAGAAAAAAATTGAGACAGAAGTTCCTTTCTTAGATAACAAAATCGACAAAGCAAACTGAATCTCATGCATATTTTTTTTTCCCTACTTGTAAAGAGAAGAGAATTAACTTGCTAAAATTAGGTTGTTAATTGAAAGCACAATTTCAGTAATGCTCTTCTTCTTTTCATGTCATCTGGGTAGGATTTATGAGTACGTTTAGAATCAAACCCTCTTTCAAGTACGTGTCCATGTTTACAATAGTTTTTATCTATATTAAGAATTTAACCGGACTTCTGATATTTATCAAAAACTTGATCCACGATCAGTCAATATATTGGTTTCTATATGTAGACAAGTTCAATATGATGCATATTGACCAATTTTCAGAAGAATTTCTTTATGGTGTGCCCTGATTACAGTAACATGCAATCCTTGTAAGGAATTATTTTTATGAATAAAATTGATTAGATGTAATTAGTAATTAACACAAAACTTAAAAAAATTAAGGGCCAAATAATGAAATATCGTGTTAGACTAAAGGAGGCTTTGGGGTCGGCTGAAAACTCTTGCCTCAGTGCTGTCCAACAATAGTAGAACATAGACACACCATCATCAATAATTAGCCATATGCAAAAGTTTTAACTTTCATAAAAGAAAAGTGGAAGGGTTAAAGCGAAGTGACTGGGTAGGACAAGAGTGGAGTTCCAGTTTTGCAGAGAGTGCTGAGTGCAGGGCAGGCGCACAAACACAAGAATCTCTAGTAGAGAAAGGAGGGAGTCTTAGCGAGAAAGAGAGAATCCGAGACACACACACACACACTAAAAGGACAAGTGCAGTGCCGTGGACCAGCATTCTAAGACTTTACTTCCCTAAACCCACCAAAAGAAACACTTCTTCATTGGCTCTTCTTACCTTATCATGTGCCTAATTTTCTGTCAATCGTGTGTCAAGTATGATATGTATTATATTCTAAATATATATCTTAAAAACAAAATAATAAAATAATAGAAAATTTTAAAAAAACTAATATCACCCTAGATTAATTAAAATATATTATAAATTATGATATCTATAATCAAAGTTAATAATAAAATTAACAGCTTTATTATTGAAAGATTATATCTGAGTTACACATGCTTTAACCCAACAAAAAATCATTTTCTTGGTCTAGTGTCATCACTCATCCTTCACCCACCTAAATATTAAAATAACATACATCTTTCTCTATACCATTTATATTATCTTCAAAGTCAGTGTCAATATTTATATCTCTACTAGTGTTACCATGAGAAAATGGGCAACACTTTGATTCATTTTCTCAATCTTCATCACACATAATTTCCGTTTAATTGTCTTCAACCACTTTTTCTTTACCTTTCTTGTTGGTAGCATTCAAGTTTAGTCTTATAAAAAAAAAAAAATCCATACATCAATATACATAGTATATTTATTTATTTTATTAAAAGAATTAATTGCTACATTACGATCAAATTAAGATATACTTCTAGCTCTTCTTATTAAAAAGTAACAAATATTTAAGCAAATATAGCCGATTGCTTTTTTTTAATCTCTTGTTACTGTAGCCATATCCATTCCAAATAATCCTATTGCTCATTTAAACTGGTCAAATTGAACATCAAGTTTAATTCTTGTTTCCAGATTCAAATGCATCTTCTTAATTACCTTGTATAATCAAATTTCAACTTCTTCTGAATTGGTTTGGAAAACAATGGTATCTAGCTAACATGTAATGAAAAATGATTAGACTTCTAAATTCAAAATTTCAAGCAATTCTTCTATGAATTAAATAAAAAGGATCAACACTTAATATTAAGATAGTATGTTGTTGCATGAAGTTGCCTAAGGAGTTGAAAATCCCAATGAGTGTTAATGATCTTCCATATTTATCTGTATTGATGTTCTACATAGTCAAGATTCTTTATAATTTGATATTTTGCTCTACTCATGACTTCATTTATGTATCCCATTGTAGGATTCAGATCACAAGTTACAAGAAACAATCATTAATGGATTAACAGATTTCAAGCCAAATTGTATAGATTTCCAAAATATTCAATCACTCAAGATAATATCCAGTACTTTTTCCCTTAAATGTAGTAGCATGTGTACTGTTTGTCCATGTTTGCATTTGCCAATGTTTCCAATGCAAACACGGATCTAAAAACTATTTTTCTTTCCATAATGCAACTCAAGGTAAACAGGTACAAATTTTGTTATTGTTGGTCCTGCTAGCTCTTTATTTGCAAATTTTTATATAAATTAAACACTCATGTAGGCATATAAATGAAATTTGTGATTTGCTTAGCTTTTGTAGCAGTATCATATAATATTGAAATCTTTCTAATATCCTCAAGAATCAAGTCAAGACAATGAGCTACACAAGGAGACCAAAACAGTTTTCTCCTTTTGTCTTTTAACATTCTATTGGTAGCCACATAATTTGATTTAGTCTTCATTTGCACAACATGCTTTTTCGCTCGATCCTTCACAGTATTATCAAATAATTCAAACTTTTTTTTAATCTTTTTTGACAAATTCAAGTTATCAATAAATTTAAAAAAGTCATCCCACATGGATTGTTAACAAAAAAGATAGCGAGTGATCTATCATTTCTATTTATCCATGTCAATCTAAAATTAATGTGCAACCATTTTTTTCCACTCATTTTATACTTTTCTAGTTTTACTCCCACAACTTCGACCTCTTTTAAACAAGAAACTCTTGCCTCATGATAAGTAGAAAGTTTTAACCCCTTCCATTATCACCCACTAACTATAACATGTCAGAGAAACGAGGATTTCTCACTAAATTAAATGGTCATGTATATTCATAAAGAAATCTACATATACCTTGAATTGTATTTTTGTTATGCTTTACAAGTTAATTTAAAGATTTTGCTTAGAACTAGTTTTTCTTTCTCCTTAGTAAGACAACTATTAATTTTACTTTTATTTGGATTAACATCTTGCTTTTAAAAAATATCATCATCATTATTAACTTCTTCGATTGCTATATCTCTTGAAATTTTATCTTCACATATTTGGGAACTTGACTACACGACTTAACTTGTCTTGGGTTCTAGCAAGATGACTTTTCATTCTTATCACACTGCCAATATGTTGTACCACAATAGTTACATGAAAGATGTGATATATTTTTTTCATTCACTTTATTACAATGCTCCTAGGGGTGTACACAATCTGGTTTGGTCCGATTTAGCAAAATTTTCAAACTAAACTGAAAAACGGTTTGACAAAATCTCAAAATAAATCAAACTATTTCATGCTTCAAAAGAAACCAAACTAAACTAGAACCTTATAGTTTGGTCTAGCCTGATTTACAATTTGAGCCTATAAAAATTAAAATTAGTAGTATCAACAAATGATGTGTTACCAATCACATTTTCAATATTTTATTCTTATATATATCTAAAAAAAAATTTAGATTTGAATAATCTTCATTGTTAATACCATCTTAGAATTAACATATAAAGAATTACAAATATGCATTGTTGTCTATGTAATCAAAAATATTGCTAATTATGAATAAACAAAGTGAAGTGCTTGTCAATATAAGTGATGGAAAAAGTTTGAATCTTGATTAACACTAACGTAGTTTTCCTATTCAATTTTGATTAATATATTGTTGCTCTATCTAATCTAACCCTTAGATACACTCTAACAAAGCAACTTATTCTATAACATACAACTACTCCTATATAACAATGTATTTTATTATTATTATTATAAGAGTTTATTTTATTTTATTAAATTACTTTATATTAGGTGCAAATCTTAAATAATACACTTATTCTTTCTAACAATGACTACAATCTCATTCTTGTTTTAAATCCAAAACAAAGAAGTTGAGAGATAGTAGAAATCACTAATAATGATAATAAACAAAGCCTAATTAACGAATGTTGCTATATCTCTCTCTCTCTCTCTCTCTCTCTCTCTGTCAAAATGCAACTCAAATCAAACTATTTTTAAAAATGTTTAATTCAATCCAAAATATTTTTGAACTCAAACCAAACAAAATCATGAATTTTGAATGGTTTAATGTGGTTTTGTGGTTTCAACTATTTTACGCACACCCCTAAATAACCGTATGTAATATCATCTATTTTTCCTTTCTTATATCTCATATAATAGTCATATTATTCAAATATTAATCTAACGAGACACAAACCACACCAAACATCCAAGTATTATATAAACTTTGATACAAGTGTGTATAGTCTAATTTGATATGATTTAAGAACTTTTTCAAACCAAACTTAAAAGAAAGTTTGAAAAAATTCTAAACCAAACTAAACTAATTAAAAATATACTTATTGCTCTAGTTTAAATTGTTTAAATTACAATTTAAACATATTAAAAATTATTTATTTCCAAATATTTCATATTAAAAAAAAATTATAGTAATCTAAGACATAAAATGAATACATATAATAAATATGAAATACATATACAATAGATATATAAAAAAAAATGGTACACCTAATTACTTATTAAAAATTTATGTCAAGTCATTTGGTATCAACTGATATCATCACTAACACCACAATTTCTTCCAATACCATTTTTTTTAAGTTCTTCCAATACCATTTCTTCATTACAATTGCCCCAGTTTCATAAAGTGTGAGAGTTAAAGTTCAACTGAGAAAATATAAGTTGTGTAATTAAAAAAAAAAAAATGCACCATAAAATTCATCGGTTAGAATAAATCATAAATTGAAAGTTTAAATTAAAAAAAAATATTACAAATTCAATTGCGCATCAAGTTTCTTAGATATCAAGAATTCAGTAATGTATCTACACTAGAACCAAATGCAAACAACATAAGAATCGTCGCCTTGCAACAATTTCACTAGAAAGGCAGTAACATAACTTACAATTCGGAGTACTGAGTGAAATAACTAGTAGTTGATTAATGAGGAAAAAAAAAAAAAAAAGAAGGAATAAATGGATTTTAAAATTATAGCTTGCAAAACAAAGGCACTTCATAATCTAGTAACAACATATTTGTAGAAAAGAAGCTATTACTACAATTAGTTATTCATTATAAATTTGTATACAAAAGCGTAGTATATTTTTTAACATCAAAGCCCCTCTAATATATATATATCGTTTTTCAAAATTTATTAATTTAAATTGAAGTGTTTTATAAACAAAACCAAATAAATTTATAATTTTTAAATAGTTTAGTCCAATTCTAAACCTTACAAGTGGAACAAAACAAATCTAGATATCCATGTTTGCATGCATGCATACATACATACATACATACATACATTCCTACTAAGTGCCCAAGGAAAACAAAAAATTGGAAAAAAGTGCCTTCTTCTTTTTGCAAGTGAGATGCCGAGTGCGCCATCATATGTTCTCGGCTCGAGTCTGGAACTCTGCGTGTGCTGCACGTAGTAAAAACCTTTAGCCAAGTCTAGTGAAAATCAGTCTCATCCATTCAAGTAAGCACCTCCTCCACAAAATACTTAGTCATATTAACATTATGGTTCGTTTCTCTCAAATTCAACGCCACTGGCTTGTGTTCCTTTGATTCTAACCTTGTTTATAAAATAAAATTTGATTAAATAAGCATCTTGGCTTGAACAATTATAGAACATGCTATGTAATTGAATTAAAAAAGTTCCATTCAAATTGCATTTAGGGAAGCCTCTAAGATACAAAGGTAGTCAACAACGCGGTATTATGTGTTGCTTGTGTCATCAACTAAAGAATCCTCAATTCCCCGTTCGTCAATTGATTTGAAAAATGGATTTTGGGGTTAATTTGAAAGTTGCAAGGATTTTACGTTAGCCATTTATGTCCAAATTTAATGTTATCCAGATAATTTAGAGATACAGGCAAACAATTGGACCAGTTTTGTTGAATTGGGTCTCGATGGATCCAATTCCAACTTGACCTAATGCACAAGGGTCTATTAACCTATACAGGGACGGATCCGTATCATAATACATACGGATCATTTTCCATGTATGGTAGCTATATTCCCACCTCTCAATTATAATTAATTAATTAATTTTTCATAAACGTACTTCAAATATTTCAACCTGGGAATTTGAGATTTCTGAGAGATTCGAGGCAAACAACCCCAGTTCAGATTAACACGCACTTCTCGTAAATATTAATATTCACTTTCTCACTAATTTTACCCCTTTTTTTCAGTATTTGCATTGTCTTACACTGTACGATATGTATAAAATATAATTTGGTTTGTCTAGGCTTGCAGAGAGCTAGAGTGCAGATAAAAGATTGTACTATAGGACGCAGAGAGTGGGGAGAGGCAATAATTAGGGACCTGGACCGATATGCAGGCTATGGAAGAGAACTAACATGAACCTGTCGGTTGTTCTGCAAAACTACTCCCTACTCAGTGTCTTTAGTCCCTATTACCCACCGCTGGGTTCTTTGAATACAAATACCAAGACCAATCCACTGTTCCTTAAGAGATGGATTTTATGGGGGTGGATGGGTGCTAGGAAACCCAAGTCTTGTCCACTCCGATTGTAATTTGTTCTCTTTCTTGTTTTCCCGCAGTCTAGTTGAGTTTTAGATATTACTTACTGAATGCTTGAGTCAGCCTTTTTTATAGTTGGTCTTAACTTGAGGATGTTATTTTTTTTATGCTGCAATTACTTTCTTCTTTCTTCGAATCTACCGCGTCTACTTCAGGAAGGTGAGTCTTTCATTTATTTAGCTAGCTAGCTAGCTCAAGGCACTTGGGGCCCATATCTAAGTTTCATCTTCTGTTTCAGTTTCAAAGATGTTTCTTTTCTTTTCTTCTCTTTTATTTTTTGAGTTTGTCGGAAATAAAAACTTATAATCCATCTGATCTCCTTGTCCATATACTGCTTAATCTTTTGCTGACGTATTGCTAGTAGGGTTGTTATTAGTGAAATTGGGTTGGTGGGTTTAGCACCAAGAACGTCAAAATCAGAAAGAAGAGAGCAGAAGAAAAAAACTTTTGATCTTTGGTTAGAGAGATAATTTCTTTGATTAAGCGGTTTCTCAGGTTAACTGGTGTGGAATAGGGTTGAAAATTTTAGGTAGACATCATCACTGCTTTCAAAATGATGATTCAGTTGGTGATGATGACGGTTTAAGAAGATCCTTTTATTGTTTAACTAAGCGAGGCAGCTTTGCTGAAATTATTAGTGGATCCTCAAGCCAGATTTAATGGAACTGAGAGACCAAGACACCGAGATAGGGATGCCAAGTTATAACAGGGCTTCTTCGTCAAAAGTTTCATCGACACAAATAAATCCAGCTGTGGGTGAAACAATAAGGGATCATCAAACGTCAACTCATGTTCATGGTGAACATGTTTTCTTCAATTCACCTCAAGCCCTAGATCAGCATCCTCTTCTTTTCACCCAATTGAATCAACACCAAAACATTCATAAGCAGACCAGAAGAGATCTCTACATCGGCTCCGATCCAGTTCCCACCACAGCTGTACAAGTATCTAGCAGATTAAACACGACAACACCCCGAGAACCACAGCCACCGCAAGCACCGCCAGCACCAGCAGCTACAGCTATCGGGCCTTTGGTCAGATACCGAGAATGCCTGAAGAATCACGCGGCAAATATTGGAGGCCACGTGATAGATGGTTGTGGAGAATTCATGCCAGGTGGCGAAGAAGGAACCTCAGAAGCTTTAAAATGCGCAGCTTGTGAATGTCACCGAAATTTTCATCGAAGAGAAGTTGATGGGGCACCACAATTCTATGCACCCAATTCTTATTACACCTACAATAACCCCACTAGAATCAAAGCTACTCCAAGAAACACCATGCTTCATCATCAACAACCACTACAACATCAGCCTTTTCAGCATCAACCCAGATTCCCCTACAATAATGCTACAAGGACCGTGTATGCACCGATGATGATGAACTTTGGTGGTTGTGGCGGCGGCGGTGGCGGGGGAAACTCTGGTGGGGGCCCAGCAGAATCTTCAAGTGAAGATCTTAATCGGTATCAATCTAACAATGTTGGACAAACATCTGTTGTGCCACAGTCATCGAGGAAGAGATTTAGAACGAAGTTCACCCGGGAGCAGAAGGATAAGATGATGGAGTTTGCAGAGAAGCTGGGATGGAAGATGGTGAAACAAGATGAAGAAGAACTGAAGCAGTTTTGTATTCAAGTGGGAGTAAAGAGACAGGTTTTCAAGGTTTGGATGCATAATAACAAACAAGGTTCTAAGAAGAAGCAAATTGAAGAATAAATTACATTCTTCTTCTAGTCTGTCTAGTTGCAGATGCAGTTGCTGGATTATTAAATTAGAAGTGAATAACCTTACAGAGAGGAAATTATGAATAAGTGCACTACTACAATTTGATTATCGATTTTCTTCAATTTATGGGTAATTTAATTATGTTGTTTAACTTCTGCTCATCACTTGTAATAGTCTTCTTGATCAGATACATATTTTAATTCTGATAAATTACCACAAGTTTTTTGGCTCAAGATCTTTTCTTGGTAGGGAAAAACTTGATTATAAGCATTATAGTGATAATGAACATGCTTCATATGTGTCAGTTCTTTTAGTTCCTTTTGTAGTTATCTGCTTTTTTTTGTTTTTGGCTGGACATTAATTTAATTTTATGTTCTTCACTGTTCCATTTGACCCTCATATCTTAATCATGGAGGCTTTGATTCCATTTGTTCTATGAAACCCTACCAATAATCTATCTTCATTTTCTTTGAAACAACATTATTAAAGCCATAGCAAACGGATCTCGTCGTGCTTTTGACAGTGACATGATTTAAATCCAATTTCTGCATTTTTTCATTTTACATGATTTAAGACTTTTACAATCTAGTTTAATAAATATTTTTATGATGCGATTTAATTTTGACAATAAAAACATAACATGTGCCATTCATTCCCAAAAGTCTTCTTCATTTTGAAAACCATTAGTTGCTATGGTGATGTTATATGTCGAGCCACACTTGAAGTTCTGCTTGTAATTGTCCGTTGAATACATTTTATTTCAAACCAGTATATGTTTTACTTCAAATTTATATTTTTTTACATCAAATTTATATTCTTATATTATCTTAACGAAACATGGCCATCAAAGCCATTGGTTTAACATGTTGACAGTTCATTTGTTTTGCTGCCTGGCCCAGCAACCATATACATATAAGATTGAAGGAGACATACCTCCCTGTAAGAGAAGAGATGAGATCAATCTGAGAAGCCTTTATTAAAGCAAAAAGTTTTGAGGGGATCCAAGAATAAGACCGGAATCAGCTAGCTCATTATGTCTTTGAGTAGAAGAAAGATGATAATTATATACATATCTATATATCTATATATGGGAGAATTAAGCAAGAACAATATATGTATGTATGTGTGTATGTATACATACAAGTATGCCATTGACCTAAGACTCTCAGATTCAGCTGGTACCGTACAATTTAAAAGCTACGTTCCATGGACAAGAATGTAAAATAATATCCTCCTTGATTGATCACTCTCAATGTTTATAACTTGGAAAAAATTTTTTAAGAATTCAGTATCCAAATTAAATCCAAGAGTTTTTAATACTGAAGATGCTTACAATTAATCTATTGTCAAATTCTCTCCAAAATAATACTTTTCACATTCATTTTTTTTCTATTGTCTAAACACATTAATAAGGTTTTTAAATTGTTCTTTTTATCAACTTTTCAACAATTTTTTTCTTTTTATTTGTTTTCCTACTTCTCTATATCATTAAGCACTATTAATGTGTAATTTGTGTTAAAATTACGAGAATTGTGGTGTCAAACCTAGTCTTTAAAGTTCCAATGACGTATGTTTAAAAAATATTAATTATATTTTTGTTGTATATACATAGCCCACCTTTTTTTAATTAAAAAATAAATATGAAGACGTACAAAATTTTCTTGCCCGTTAAAACGAAAAATCCAGAAATTAACAGTTAATTAATCCTTCCACTTAAACATAATTTGCGCGATCCTAGCAGCTAGCCTTCTTATGAAAATAGGCAATACAACCAGGCTCTTACAAAATGCTATATAGTCTAATTGTAGGAAATTGAGCAACATCCAAACTAGGAAGAAAGTTAAGATCGAAAACATTGATTGGAGGCTGCTTTTGCCTCTCATTGCAGTGAGAGAACAAGCGACACATAAAAGAAATTATTTAATTCTAATAAAAACATCACACTATATATATAGATATTAGTTCGAAAACACTGACTCACATTGGAGGATTTGGCGGGTGAATGGTACTAGTTGAATTCACTCAAAGCTCATAGCTGAGAAACCAGTTCATCTTGGCTCCAACATTACCGTACCCTGTGATGCATTCCCTCCGCTTTTGCACTCTCATTTGCTTCTCCCACCTTATTTTTTGCTTCATCATACGCATGTTTTACGTAATCTTTTCCACGTTAATTGCTCTTCCATGCTCTCTTCTGAACCACTATTCATTTTCGTTAGCTTCATAATATGCAGCTTTTTTTTTTTTTGGTAAGTCATAATATGCAGCTTTTGATTTCTCAATTGTATCTTAAACATGCCTTTTTCCTCTTCTATGTAATTTCTTTAAACCAAAATCATGTTCCTTATCATCTGCTAAAGCATTATAATTCTCAAATGAATTTCAATTAGGTTGAATATTTTCAGGAGCTTCATCTGCGCCATATTCCATTGGCTTTCAGGCTCAGCCAGCAGACTTCACTTGAGTGTAGTCTTTTGCTTTGTGTATTTCAATCACTTGTTGTATTGGCTGCCAAGGAAGCTTATGCCAATGCTTCTGAAACAATGCAAATCAAAAACAATTTTTAGCTTCAATAAATTTCACACCAGTATTAACACAAGTTACAAAAATGAAAATGTAAAGGGACCAGATGATGTATTTTTAAGATTCCCTGAAGCATGGGAGGTAAGCATTTTCTGGATGTCTAAGGAGATTCTCAGTTTCTTTTTTTTCAAAATCGTTGCCTATTGCAGAATTCCTGGGAGAGAACAATCTAAAACCTTAGAGATCAATGAACATCCGGGGTTTCATACACCTAAACTAATTAATTACAAACCAATAAATTGTACTTCCATCTTATGCCAAAGACTGCAGAACGAAGGGGACTGATGGACAAACTAACCACCATAAATGGAATCCATCTCTGGATCCTCGGCCGACAACAATACTCAGAATCGTATTCAATAAAATTATCCTTGGTACTACTTACTAATCAGTTCTATTAGAAGTCGAAAATGGATCTAAATACTAACCCGAAATCATTTATCTTTTGTTGTTCATAAAAGCCAAACAAATACCTTGAAGTTGTACATTAAGCCAGAATCAGGCCACCTATTTCTTGGTGTCGATGGGAAATATCCACCAACTAGACATACGTAGGAATAGAGGTATAATCCTATACAAGTAACAATGAACAACCGAAAATTTTAAAGTGGTTTGACTTCTTGATTGAAAACTTATGTTAGTTGTTATGCTATTCACTATTTTGAAAGAATTTCGAGAGTAACGGTATGAGATAAAAATATGTCAGCTATTTGCCTCTATTCAATTCTTATATTAGTTGAACAAGACACATGAAGTATTGAGTAATGATTGTGTAAAATTTTTGAAGGAGATCCTGTCTAATAAGAGAAAATTGGAAGGCATGAAACCATGAAACTTACTAAAGAATGCTCAACAATTTTGCAGAATAAATTGCCATAAAAACTAAAAGACCCAGGGAGTTTTACAATTCCTTGCATGATAGATCAACTTTCTTTTATTAATGTTTTGTGTAATTTAGGGACTAGTATTAATTTAATATCATTTTTTTTTTTCAGAAAACTAGGACTGGAGAGTCACAACCCACTATAGTATCCTTACAGCTAGTAGATAAATAGATCAAATATCTAAAGATATTGTGGACAAGTTTATATTTTTTATTGATTTTCTTGTGTCGAATATGAAAGAGGATGTTGATATGCCTCTAATTTTAGGTAGGCCATTTTTAGTCACTAATGGGGATAAATTGATGTTCAATTAGGAAAGTTACTTCTTAGGGTAGGAGATGAGTAAACAACCTTCAATGTATTGAAAGCAATGAAACCTTTTAGTAAAGATCATAATTATTTTAAAATAGATGCTTTTGACCTATTGGATATTGAGTATTTACAAGGTAATAAATTTGAAGATCCATTGGAAGCTTGTATTGTGAAGTTGAAATACAAGGAATTTGAGAATGTAAAGATCGACAAAGAAAAACCTAATAAATGGCGAGACTAATAACCCACGACGAAAAAACTTGAAGTTGGACATATTGTGTTGCTATCCAAATCTCAACTTCGATCCTTGACCCAAAAGCTAAGATCATAAGGGATCGGCCTATTCATAGTCACAAAAATCTATCTGAATAAAGCCATCAAGATAGATTATGAAAATAAGGATGGTCATCACAAATAAAAACAAATCGTACATGAAAGGAGAAGACTAGCAAAGGTGGTCTTGGTCTTGCTTGAAAATAAGAATAGATAACGAGTGAGAAAGTCAAGTTAAAGACTATAAACAAGTGTTTATTAGGAGGCAACCCAATTTGTACCTTTTATGTTTTGTTGTTTTTTTATTTATTCAAATTTTTTTTTTGTATTTTTGTTGCTTTTATTTTTTGTTGAACTGATGTAATATAACAATATTGTTTAAGGTTGTTTTATTCTTAGCATTTGTTATGGCGGATTTATTTAGTTTCAAATCCTGTTGTATGAGCAAGAGTGGATAACTCAAACATATCAAGGAAGTAGTTTTAAAATTTTCAATTTCTTTCTTTTATCTCATCCTCCGTTGATGACAATGTTGATGCTAGGTTAGAGATGAGGAAAAAAAATTAAAATTAGAGTTAAAAGTAATATATTAGTTTGTGTAAATTGGATGACTAAGTGTGTGTGTGTGTGTGTGTTTTTTTTTTTGTTATGTTTCATTTGCAATTTTTTTGTTTTGTGTATGAGTGTTGTTAATTTGATTCACTTTTCAATGAACTCTTAGTGTGAGATAAATTGACTAGGTTTTGATTTAGAAGTATGGAGAGACATCGACATTACAAAATTAAGACTCTCAGGTTGAGGTATAGATAACTAAGAACTTAACTTAAGAGTGTCTATGTGTTGTTTTTCATGAGTGCGAGTGACAAATAAAAACCCCTTAGATTGACTTGACAGTTATTTGAACAAATATTAAAAATGTATACTATTTAGTTTTCTGGATGGAATAATAAAAAATAAATAATTATATGTATGTATGTGTGCATGTAAAAAACTGCATAGGTCAAACAAATTCAACTGCTCTAATGTTTTGGTTACCTAATAGGTTGGAGTCAGCATGTCCACTGAGAATGACCTCTATTTCAAATGGTGATTTGAGATAAGAGTATGCAAAACAATTTAAGTTTATGACTTTTTAAGTAACCGAGTGATAAGTTTCAATTGTATGCATAATTCTATTGTTAATTTATAGAGTTTTAGAAGGTAATTTGACCATTTCATCCTTATTATGTACATACTTTGGGATCACAAGTTTTAATATCTAGTTTTGTAAGAAATATTGGTTTGATATGTATTCAATGAAAATCAAGCCAAAAAGATACTTATAAGGGATTGGCTGATGGTTCGAATTTAGTCCAAGAAAGAAGAAGCGATTGAAGTATAAAAGGAAAAAGAGAACATTGTGCATCGCAATGGGAAAATTAGGGTTTTCAATAAGTTTGAGGTTTTAATGAAAAAGTAGTTTTCATCAAAGTTGTAATGGACATTTCAAGCTTTTTAGAAAGTTATTATGGGAAAAATCTAAACTTGTTTAGGCCCTCAATCGTTGCTATAAATTCAGGTCTTCTTAATAAATTCTATGTCTGACTATTGTGGAATAAAATGATCATAACTTGAGATTCCAAAATCCAAATGAAGTGATTCAAAAGTCAAATAAAAAGACATCTATGGCTACAACTTTCATGAAGACCAAAATTTCATATTTTAGAAGCTCCTTATCACAATACAGCGCCACAACACCAAATACAACAAAAATCCATAATCTCGGTGCAGCGGCATGGCATCCTAACATCAAAGCATTCAAAAAGGGCAACAACTCTGTGCTATAGCATGGTGCCATGATGCTAGTGGCATTCAACAAAGTTTTGTTTTTTTCAAAACTCTTTCTAATCCTAGTTATATATATATATATTAATTGTAACTTTTTTTGAATGGGAGGAAGCTACCTTAGGACAACTTTTAAGAGATTTTTCAAGCAATTTGAGGGGATTCTTGATTTTTTTTTTAAGATTCAATTGAAAACCAATTGTATTGTAATTGTGAGATGATTTTTTAGCAAAATTTAATAAAAGATTCAACAATTCATTAGGTTTCTTTCTTATTCTCCATTATGTTTTGTTTGAATCTAATTATTTATTTTTACTTGATGATGAATTAAATAAATTTTGTTAAGACTAGGGCTAGCTAATTCATGAATGTGTATCATTTTTTGTTATGATTTATAAGTATGTTATTTTATATGAGTTTGTGCTTTGAAATTAATGTCTGTTGAAAACTTGGCCAATTTTTTAATAGGATTTATGTTTTATGATTAAGACCGAGAGATAATATCGCATAAAAATTATGAGAATACAAACCACAAATTAATCGAATGTAGAGATATATTTGGTAATACATGCAATAGTCATAGGCACAATAAGCTTGTGTTTAAAGTTAGTGGATTTTATATAACTTAATGCATTTTTGTCTAATTAGACCTCTATAAAGATATCTAGGTTATTAGATTATGAAATAGGATATTGCTTAAGAAAAAGTATTGATCAACTTAGGCAGTTTCATTGCCACATGAATAACACGATATATTCAGTCGTATGAAAAACCTACCGTGAAGTGAATTAGTAAACCTGAAATCTTAGTATCATTTTGCATATTGTCATTTGATTTACTTAGGCACAGTTATTAATTGTTTACTTTTAGTTTTTATTTTAGTTTTAGATTTATTTGCGATTCATATTCAATAATTTAGATAAAGTTAAAGATAACGTTGTTTTGGTACTTGCTTGCACAATCTTGTGGATACGACAACCCCAAATACTTTTTATATTACTTTAATCCAATACACTTGTTAGAAGTTAAAATGTAAAACTTAACACAATCATCTGATGCTTTCATCATAAATGTTAGTAAGGTTAATTCAAATCGAATATATTTGGTTTTGTTTTTAAGTTTGGTTTTAACCAGCCCAAAACAAACTACTCAAACTCGAACTTGAACTATGTTATTAAATTTTTGTGAATACGAACCTGAATATGAACCATACAAACCAAATACAAATATGAATCTGAACTCAAATTGAATATTTCTTAATTATATTTTATTAATTATAATTTTTTAATAAAATATAAATGTGTTTACGTTTTTAATAAGTCATAATAAAAATGTTTGTCTTTCCAATAAGCTATAATAAATATGTTTATGTTTCTAATAAATCATAATAATGTATTTATTATAAATAAATAAATAAAATATACTATAGTAACGAACCACATGTGAACTAAACATGAATCAAACTCCCGAATCTAAACTTGAACCTAAACTTTGCTATAAAAAATTTTGTGAATACAAACCTGAACACTAGCCAAATTTATAACGAACAAACCAAACATAAACATATATCTGTTTGTATTCAGTTTGACTCAAATTTAACCCTAAATGTTAGTATTCATGTAAAACAGTAAGTTTATGACTTACAGAAACATGAAATGAAGCCCAAAAGTAAAAAAAGAAAAAGAAAGAAAGAAAGAAATTATGAAATAAAAACATATAATAATTATAGTAATAAAACAAGCTTCAAGAAATCAAAGGAGGTGAGACAATGACAATAATATCTACCTAGTGATGATAATTGAATGGTTTTTCAAGGGATAAATGTTTTATAAAATCTTTTTAGTCACTTGTATTTGTGAATGCATGCATGAATTCATTTCAAGAGTTGAGTTCCAGGCTAGTGGATATAAATGGATGGTTGGGGTTGATAAAGTGGTGGCATTGTACCTTGAAGTGCATTTGAGTTATGATGAGGTTACTGAGTCTTACATAGACTATTTATTGTGACTTATTACTAGAAATCCTCATGAGACTATAACTCATCTACTAGGGTCACTTAGGGGTTTATAGACTTGTTGCATATACTAAATGCAATCATAAAAACTTATAGAAGTGGTTTAGATTAGAATAGTTAAACTAGTTTAAATAATTTTAATTTTTGTTAATTCTAGATGAGTTTATATCACTTATTTTGTTAGGGACTTGCAAATCACTAGTCGGGGATTGTGATAAGTCTTGGGTGTACATACGAATTCGTGATTAATTTATAATAGTTTAAGGCTGAAATTTATGTTTTTACCTTTTTATTTAGATAAATTTGAAATCATGAGCTTTTATGTCAAGTTTTGCTAGATTCCAATAATTTTTAGGTTCAATTGATAAGAAGTAAGAGTAAAGACACTTAAGAGAAGTTGAACAAAGATTCGAGCTGAAACTGAAAAGAAGATGTTAGTGAATTAAGTGCTAAAAAACAAAAAATTTCAACAATTTATGTTTTTGACCTTTGGTGCTTGTTTTGAGTTTTAGAAAGGTATTATGAGAAAAAAAATCCAAGTTTGTTTATGTCTCTAATTATTGTTATAAAGTTAGGTTTAGAAATCATAATTTTAGTGGAGTTCTCTATCTAACTATTGAAAATTAAAATAGACATAATTTGAAATTTTTTTAAGGCTAGGGCTACAACTTTTATGAAGATTGTAAATCCAAATTCTAGAAGCTAGATGTCACAACATGGTATTATAACGAGACAACGTGTAGAATTATACTAAAAAAAGGTTCCTACTTAACTCCAACCGTAGCATGTATAAGAAATGGTTTTTTTTTTTCAAAATAATAAGGGGTTGTTTGGATGACTTTGGAATTGCTTCCACCATATTTTTCAATTTTTTTCTACATTATTTTGCATCAAATTAAGTCAAACTTAGATTGTCCTTCGGGAGATTACAAGGAGTCTATCAATACAATTCAAGATTGTTCTTCATTAGGTTTTTATTTCTTAAAACTTTATCATTTGTTCTTTGAATTATTGCTTGAAATTTTCCTTTATTATGAACAAAATCTCTTAAGCTAAGACTAGAACTATTTAATTCATGAATTTGTAATATATTTTTATTGTGGTTGAAGATTTTGCTATTTCATGATGAGCATATATTATGTGTTTAAAGTTTATTAGAAACCTAATCAATTTTTAATAGGTTTTGTTATGTGATTGAGACTGAGAATTGATTTTGCATGAGTACTCAAATAATACATGTCATGAATTAATTAGATATAAAAATACATCAATTAATATAAGCAACAGTCGTAGGCATAATTAATTTATGTTGAAAGTTAGTGCATTTCATAGAGTGATAATATATTTTCATCTAATTACATCTACATAGAGATATAATAGGTTATTAGATAATGAATTATAATTAATGTTTTTTAAAAAGGAGTACTGATTAATTAAAGAAATTTTATTGTCTCATTAATAACATAATTTTTTTAGTCATAAGAAAAATTTACTTTGAAGTGGATTAGTGAACCCGATGTCTTAGCATTTTTTTTCTCATTGTTTTAATCTTTTTCATTTAATTCTGTTGTAGTTTATTTGCTTTGAATATAAATTATTTAATTTTAGATATCTTTATCATTATATTCGATCATCAAATAAAGTTAAAGATAGTAATTTCAGTTTTTACTTATATAATCTTGTGAATATGACAACCTTGAATAATAAACCTAATATGACAATAAATAATGATAATGGCCAAAAGATTATTGGCCAAAGGACTATTTCCCACCTATAGTTTGAGGCAGGGACAAAGTCCTACCCTCCAAGTTTCAAAAGCCCAGTCTCCCACTCATAGAAATAATTTAATATTAAATAAAATAGAAAACAGTAACACTTAGGGGTAAGATTGTTATTTTAGGATTAAAATTTTATAAAAAATAACAAAATTTTATGAAAAATATTAAATTTAAAAAAATTAAAATATATATTAAAAAAATTTTTAAAATTTGAAGCAGCCACCGCTGCTAGTGTTGCGGCGGTGGCCACCGCTGACAGAGCCAAGTGATTGTTTCCGACCACCTAGTTCTGGCCTCCTTGTTCGGTGGAGGCAGCCAAATCTGGCCACCTCAGTTTTGGCGGATGCGACCAGATCTGGTCACCTCTACCAGAAGAAGCTGTAGGAAACGGTCGGAATGGCCAGCCTTGGTCCCAGCGGCCGTTTTCAGCCTTTATTTTTGACGGAGACAGCTAGATCTGGGCGCCTTCTTCAAAACTGAGGCGACCAGATATGGCCGCCTCCACTGAACTGGCCTCCCCTAAAACCAGGTGGTCGGAAACGGCCACCTGGCCCCTTCAGCAGCAGCCATCGTCGCAGCACTGGCGGCGGCAGCTGTATCAAAATTTTTAAATTTTTTCAAAATTTTTTAATATATTTTTTAATATTTTTAAATTTTTTCAAAATTTTTTCATATTTTTTAATATATTTTATATTTTTAAAAATTATTTATATTTAAAAATTATTTTATAATTTTATTATAAATATTTATTTTTTAAAAAGGTATTTTAGTCATTTAAGTATAAAAATTATAAAAAATGTTTTCATAGGTGGGAGACTGGACTTTTGAAACTTGGAGGGTGGGACTTTGTCCCTGCCTCAAACTATGGGTGGGAAATAGGCCAAGATTATTTCCTATCTAATGTTTGATGAAATGATAAATTTTCATCTGTTAAATTTGAAAATATCAAATTCTTATTATATATTAAAAGTTAATTATTAGTTTTAATAGTTAAATAATATTTATATTATTTTATTTAAATATTATGATAGAGATATATTTAAGGTATAAACATTATTTTTTAAATTTACTAAAGGTGAGTAAATAATTCCCCTTCTTGCTGTAAAAATATTATGCTCACCTATATATTTTGAAATAATATTATAATTTATTGTTTTTTTTGGGTTGTAAATTTTATTTTATAAACTATAGGTGAACATATTGAAATTTAAAAAAATTTTAAAACACCTTAAAATTTTTTAAATTTTAAAAAACCCTTAAAATTTTCAAAAAAATTATAATTCACCCTAGGTATATATCATTTTATCCAAATATTATGATAAAAATATATCTAATGTATAAATATTATTTTTTAAAACTTATTAGAAGTAAATAAATAATTATCCTATCTTGTTTTAAAAATTATGTTATTACTTATATATTTGAATATATATTACAGTCTTAATAGTTTATAAAATACTATTTACACTTTTAATTTCTTATATTTTTAAGTTGTAATTATCATTTTTTAAACTATTAAAAGACGTATTAAAATTCTAAAAATTCTAAAAACACTTCTAAAATTTGTTCAAACTATAAAAACATTCAAATTCAAAAAACACTTCAAACTTTTTTTTTTAATTTTAAAAAACCACCTAAAAATTTCAAAAATTTACAATTTTACTCAAATATATAATTACTTGTCATTGACATCTCTATTTATATTTATATTAATAAAACTTTTTATTATTTTTTATTATAATTAATATAAATTAAAGTAAAAAATATTTAATATAATTTAGAGATAAAATATTATTTAGTTTAAAAGTATTTTTATCTTTTTAATAATTATATAAAATCTATAACAAAATTTATTAATAAATTTAATAAAAAGATAAACACTTGATTTTTTTTTTTTTCAAAACCTTAATAGATGAGAATTTATTATTTCAATCAATCAAATGGAAATAAATACTTTGATCAATTATATTTTAATAATTTAGAATATTGTTTACATAATAGACAAATATCTTCAATACGAACTTACACTAAAATATTATAGTATACAGAGAAAAAAGAGTAATGCTGTTTATTATTTGAGTAGCGGGAATGATTACGTAGCCAACAGGAAAACACTTGTGGGCAGTCCTTCTACGTGCGTCGTTCTCATCCTCACAGACTTGCCCGCAGAAAAGGGTGTCGCGCGATCGCAATGGAGAAAATTGATTAGGCGTTGTTTTGAATCATATCCCGCGTTAATTGGCATTGCTTGCTGGAGCCCATGCCCACCCCAACGCAAGTGCCTGTCAGATTGTTTCGCTTTCAGCTGTGTGGGCGGCCCCCCACTGGCTCTGTTAGTCTTGATCCACGAGCCGAGTCTCATAAGTCAGACCGAGGACCTGTAATTTCGCTTCTACTTTCTTCGCTGCATGCATACAGATCCTGCCTCAACTCCAACCGTCTGTTGTCATAATACGTGCCTTTAAAATTTATTGATTGAGAGAATCGTCTACCTAATCAGATGACAGAAGTATCAAATTGATTTTAATTGTCTTGTCACATAAGAATTGGGAAATTTGTGGTTGTTGGAGATTCTCCACCTCTGATTAGGGAAATTGAGAACTGTTCATGTTTTTGGATTTTAAATCAAATCAAATCAAATTAAAAAATATAATTTAATTTGATTTAAATTATTTATTTTTAGATATTTGTTATATAATTAAATTATAATTTTTATTACATAAAATAAATATTGAATATGTAAAAAAAATAAACAAATAAATATAAAAAGCAATTGATACACCAAATACACCTATTTGCTTATTAAAAAAATATTTTAAATATATATATATATATATGTGTATATGTATATATTTTAAAAAACATACGATTTATGATTTGCTTGGGTTTAAAAACTGTTCAAATCATAACTTAAATTGTAAATTATTTTTCTAAAATTTATTAATTTAAACTAAACTAAACCGTAATTTTTAAATTATTCAATCTGGTTTAATGGTTTAAATTGAATTACACGTGCCCCTATTAGTATTTGTCCATTACTTATTAAGTTATGAGTTCTTATTTTCTAAATATACTCTAATAATAAATTTTATAATCATATTTCATATTTTTTTATTCTCACGTTCATATACGAGGATTGAAATTTAATTTTATAAATATATGCCAAAAAAAAGAGAAATTTTCATGGACAAATATTTACTTGTCTTTTAAAATTAAATAGACTATATATATATATATATATATATATATATATATTAATTAATTAAAATTAAGAATGAATAATAAATAGTACTATAATTAAATGTGATTATACTGAGTCTATGATTCTATGTTTCTGAATTGATAAATTTTTTTAATTTTAGATGGTCTGAAACATCGGTGCAAAAAAGAACAATATAATAAAAATAAATCATTAGGATGTCTTGCCGTCCAAATATTGACAAGAGGAGGTGCATTTATTTATTTATTAATTATTTATTATTGCTTTCATTGTGTTTCCGTCCAAGGAAATTTTACGTTCAGTTTTTGGGTTTATAGCGTGTGCCAATGGGTTGCTGGGAATAACCAGAATCACATATGGATAGTGAATCGGGAAGACAATATTTCTCAAAGTAAAGGCGATCAATGCAAGTCTGTCGGGTTTGACTTGGAATGGGTTCAAACAAAGACTGCGTCGCCCTTTCGTGGAAATGTCGCGCTATATACATGTATATATCCAATCCAACGGTCTGTATCTCTCGTACTAGTATTGAACGGTTGGCAGTAATTTAAGGAAGTCAGGATGAGGTATTTCCGGGAACACTGAGAGCCCTTTACTCTTGTTGAGGTCGTAGATAGATACGGCGCCTGGAGAAAGTAATGATTTAGAGTTGCCAAAATAGTGATGCTAGTTGACGAGTCTCTCTCCGTTTTCGAGTCTCGCCAATCGCGTTACTTTCTTTTCCCATTTATATCTTTTTTTTTTTTTTAATATTTCGTGCGAAGGCTGAGATTGGCTTATCCTCTGAGAGACACGGGGGGAGAGAGAGAGAGAGAGAGAGAGCGCGAGAATCGTCTTCATTTTTCTACTTTTATCATCGCATAGATGCTTTGTTTCTCCACATAAATTTTCTATTTTAGTCCTTTGTCTTTGCTTCTTGTGTATTCTTCTTCTTGCTCGTTCGGCATGTTTTCCTATTGATTTTTATCATTCATCCACAACCTTTTGTAATTTTGTAAAAAAGATTATGAGCTTGAATTCTGGGAGTTGTTCGTGTGAGCGGCTAGTCTTGAATCATTGTTCAGTCACTTGAGTTCTCTTTGAAACTGAATATATTTGTAGTTCAAAGGAAATATCTTCTGAAAAAACGAGCAAATTCTCCGCGTTCAGAATTGGGGTTTTGAGGAATAGCTTCTCATCATTGCTGGTTTCATTAGGTATTTTGATTTTTCTTCCATTTTTATTGTAGTGATTAAGTTTGAGTATTCTCTTCGTGATGAATCAAAACTGCTTAAGTTACTGAAACTTCATGATAACTAAGAATTGGTGGATATGTTTATCTGATGTTAATTTTGTCTATTCTTTAACCCCTGAATATGTGTATAGTATTCGATCAGTCTTGTTGTTTTGAAGCGTTTAGTCGACTGGTATTCTATTGCTCCAGTAGTTGTTATCTTGGCTATTTTTTCTGAGTTCTTAATGTGGAAGACGATATGAGCGTGTTTTGTATGATGATTTTCTTCTTCTATTTTTATTTCATCCCTCTTAATGTTGATTGCATATATCGATTCAGGACATAAACCTTTTGAATGGGGACCGATGTTACTGAGGTAGTGAAGACTCTGCCATATCCTTATTCCTTCAAGGTATATATTTTTCTCTGCGAAGTCTCTGTTTTGTGTTCCAATTGCAATGTTTGGCCTTAATTCTGTCTGCACAATTTTACTTGTTTATTTTAACTGATTTTTTCCTTCTGCGACAAGATATATAATTCTTTCCCAGCAATTGTTTAACCGTGAGATTAATAATTGCATCATGTTAGACTTGAAATTCTCATGGATTTTAGTTCAATACTGCAGGTGCATCGTGTCATGTGTACAGAACTTATGAAATTGGTAGAGAGAATTACGGATATATTTCCACAAATAGAAGCAGCTCGGCCTCGATGCTCGTCTGGAATTCAAGCGCTATGCTTGTTGAATAATGCAATCGAAAAAGCCAAGTTAATTCTTCAGCAATGCAGCGAGTCTAGTAAACTCTATCTGGTATGCATCTTGCTTATGATTTGGGGCAAAGAATGTGTATGGAATAAGAACAGTCTATGTGAAAATCATCAATGTAATTAAAAGATATTAGGAATATTTTCTAAACCATTGAAAGGGAACCAGAGCTTGTTCAAGAATCAGGAGTTTTGCATGTATTGGTTTCTCTGGTTTGGTTCTAGCCTTCCACACAGTTATCTCCAAGAAAAATTGAATCTATTTTATGTGTTAATATGGAATATTACCTGCAGCGCAGTATGTTATGAGAACTTTTTGTTGGTATGGAGATTGCTCCTCATGACATATTATTGTTGTGAACTTTTGTAACTAAGTAACTCAAGTTCTTCTTTGTTCAATATCCAACATGTCAGTTGGCTTTTGCTTGTTAGGTTACTTCTCAGTTTGGGTTGATAGATGTATGTTTTTAATTACTTTCAGGTACTAACCGGGGATGTGATAGCCTTGAGATGCCAGAGGTCGGGGAACCTGTTGGAACAAAGTTTGAGCCAAGTCCAAAACATGGTTCCAGTAATGTTGGCTGTCGAGGTTCGTTCCACTGTTTTGGCTTTTGGACATCATTTTCTGTTTTCCGTACAAAGATGGGTAGTGGATGATGGACATGAATTTATTAATGGCCATCACCTATTTTTGCTTTAGCAGGGTCCTGGGAGGGCTTATGAAAGGGTCCGAGTCATGCCATATCTGCATAAATGGCTGCTCTCTGAGACTCAAAAAAATTATATCACTTGTTTGTTTGTTGCAGCCAGTATCTTTTATTGATGCACGGGACAATGGTTCTATAGCAATGCATAATAATATAATAAAATATAATTTCTTACTATTATATGTTAATTTGGAGCAACACCTTATCTATACTTTTAATATATTCTTTACCATGAGACCAGTCCTTGAGACAGGCTTATTAGGCGAATAGCTTGTTTTCATTTGTATTGCTTTGACCATTTTGAGCAACTCTTAGCAAGTTGGTAGACTAATTGTATTTAAGAGAAAGTTATTTTGCTGAAATATGGACCTATTTATAACCTGGCAATTTCTTTGAATGATGATTTCCTGAATAAAATCGGGAAAGATGACCTCTTTTCCTGTTGATCAGCTTTAGTCTGGTTATTGATGATTACATTTTTCAATTTGCCTTCGTTAAATTAGTTGTTAATTAATAGATTCAGATAAAAACAGTCAAAGTCTGCATATTTGTCCACTATTTATCTTAGGCCACCAAACTGTTCTTTTGAATTTTCTTTTAAATGCTCCTTTAATACTCTTCCTGCACATTAGTTTTTCCATAGAACTAATACCAAAGTTTCATTTGCAGATCTCTCGAATTATTGATGATCTTAAAGTTGCAACTTTTGTCCTGGACTCATCAGAAGAAGAGGCTGGGAAGGCTGTGCGTGAATTGATCCGGGAGGGGGCTTCCGCATCTGATTCACTGGAGTGCTCAGAAACCAATGCTTTACAACTTGCTGCTCAAAGACTAAATATTACTACTCCAAAGGCCATTTTAATTGAGAAAAGATCTATAAGGAAGTTGTTGGACAAAGTTGGCGGCAACGAGCTGCCCAAGAAAAAGATCTTAAATTACCTTTTGCATTTATTGAAGAAGTATGGAAATTTAATTATGGGTGAGCAGATGGACAATGCCTGTGCTCAGGATAAGGGATCATTTTCAGTTTGCAGTCAGCCTGTTGCAGTGGAATCTTGTACTGGATGTAAGAAGTATGAAGCTCAAACAGACATCTTAAGTGGAGCTATACCCCCAGAGGAGTTTAAATGTCCCTTATCTTTGAAATTAATGTATGATCCCGTTATCATTGAGTCTGGGCAAACCTTTGAGAGAATGTGGATACAAAAGTGGTTGGATGATGGTAATGATACATGTCCAAAAACTGAAATGAAACTCGTCCGTCGATCGTTTACTCCAAACACAACCGTGAAGGATCTAATATCAAAGTGGTGTACTAAGTATGGAATCACCGTTTCTGACCCAAGCATGAGAACAGAAAGTTTGCGCTCTTGGGATGCTTCTATGTCCATTACTAGCTTTGGCAGTTCTATGAATGATTTACGGCTTCCATTGGATGTGAGCAATGTATCAATTGGATCTTTAGATACTAGTTACAGTTCAGATGTTGCACAAAATAAGATTGCAGATGGGTTAAGTTTGACATTGGTGGAGACCAATAATGATTTTCACGGATTTCAAACTTCCTCTAACATAAATGAGGCAGATTTATCTATGCTTGGTGAACTTAAGTGGGAAGATCAAATTAAGGTGGTTGAAGATGTTAAGAGCCTTCTGAAGCATGGTAGTGAAACTTGTTTTTCTCCCTCATCTATGAATTTTACGGAACCTCTTGTGAGATTTCTGAGGGATGCACAAGACATACATGATGTTAGAGCCCAGAGAGTTGGATCTCAGTTGTTATTCGCATGTATAAGCAAAAACAGGTAATTTGTTCTCTGGCAGTTCTTCATCTGTGACTAATATTGTAATTTAGGGTAATTTTTTTATTTTGTCTTATGAATGCATTCATTCATTCCGACTTAAGAGTTGTTTGGTTTAGAATAGTAGAGGTAAAACTTTGCAAAATGCTTCATGTTGATTCAAGTGTTTTTTTAAGACTCCATTCTTTGGTTAGGACTGTTGCTCATGTGCCTGTGTCAATATGTTTTTAATCTTATTTCAACCACACAATATGCAATAAATCTTGTGATTCGTGGTAACCTTTGTTATTTAATGTCATAGAAATTAGTCATTCTGATTTATAAATTGTTCATTCTGACTTGGGAGTTTTTGGGTTTAGAGTTACTAGAAGTGAAACTTTTCAGAAGTTTTCTTTTTGATTAAAGTGTTGTTTAAGACATTAATCTTTGTTTAATCTACTTATAGGTCTATATGCTAGACTCTTATTTCTATCACTCAATTATGTAGCTTTTGAATCAAAGTATACCAGTAGTTTTAAATTCTCAGATTGATCATCTGTATCATTTGCGCATTCATATTCATGACATTTATGAGTAGCTTATATATTTGATTAATGCTGCTGCTTCTTGCAGAAGTGGAATACCATGCTTGGATGAAAAGGCATTTATTCTTTTGGCATCTTTTCTTGATTCAGAAGTGAGTGAAGAGGCTTTTGCCATCATTGAAGAGTTATCTAGGTATCGATATTGTAGATCTAAAATTGTATCATCAGGTGCCCTTGCCTCCGTTGTTAAGATCCTCGACTCTGAGAACAGAGAACTCAAGGAGCATGCTATAAAAATTCTGCATAATTTGTCGTCAGACAATGAAACTTATTCTCAGATTCCATCTTCACAGTGCATCCCAAAATTAGTGCCTTTTTTAAAGGATACTACACTTGCGGGACATTGTATAGAAGTGTTGAAAAACATGTGTGATATTGAAGGGGCTAGAGTTTCTATTGCTGAAACCAGTGGATGTCTGGCTTCTGTGGTGGAACTACTTGAAGTGGGAAGCCTGGAGGAGCAGGAACACGCGGTTGCCATTCTCCTTTCTTTATGTTCGCAACGTGTTTGCTATTGCCATTTGGTTATGAATGAAGGTGTTATCCCTTCCCTTGTCAGTATATCAATTAATGGGAACGACAAAGGAAAGGTCATGGCATTGGAATTGCTTCGTCTCTTAAGAGATGATCAACAATGTGATGAGCAAGAATGTATTGAATCTGATCATGACTCTTCCAGAGATGCTAGCAACTACACTAAAGAGAAGAAAGCATCTTCAAAGTCATCTGGGTTTTTCATGCGGAAATTTTCAATGTTCTCAAAACCTCAGTTCGCTCGCCTCAAGAAGAAAGAAATGAAACTAGGAGTTTAGCTCTCTTTTCCAGTTTTGATTTACATACACAATTATACAGGGCAAATAACATAGCATGTGATTTAGGATCTTCTTCGACCAAGGCTGGATTTAGTGTCTGTCGCACATCATATCATAACCAATTGTAGTTTAGGTGATGAATTGTTTCCTTCTAAATATAATTCTCAATATGCAGTGCTTTTTAATGATGTATATTCTATAACCATCCAGCTGTTCGCTGGATCCAAATTAATGTACAGTTGTAAATGATGTGTTGTTCATTGATGAGACCCTTTTTTTGTTGGTTTTAATTTTGGGTATGTAGAATGACATACTCGATGCAGACAAAGGAAAATTGAAACGAACTAGTTGCAGGCGTTTTGTCCGTTTGAGAGTTGGTACTAGTTTGGGCTTCAGGTTCAGTTTATATTATGTCATCAAAGTGGACATTCTTGGCCTCGTTTTTACTCTCACGGTGAAGCGATGAGGTGGCAAATGTTGTCTCACGAAGAGAAAGAGTGCACTGTATCCATAAAACCTGCTGAATAAGGTTTGAAGAGACTTAAATTGGTCTGTATGCACGAGCTGCAAGACTCCCAGTAATGAGCTGACATAGTCCCAATGCTTAGACTGGCGCTTCTCCTCACTCTTCGTGCAAAGATATCTTTGTTGTTTGTGGGCTTGTAGTTGTAGCCTTATATTGTCCAGCGATGATGGACTCTTTTCCCCGTATTCCAATTTCCAAATCAAAGGTCATTTGTTCATTGGTCACCCTCCGCATATGTTTCACTGCCCTTGGTGCTTGAACAATTTTAAATGTCTTTTCTGTTTCTAATGTCGACGTCTTCTTTCCCTTGATTCTTAACTAATCTTAGTATATTGATTTAAACTATTTTCATAGATTTCGGAGTTCTTTTTTGTGTAAAAGCCATGATCCTAGGAACCTGTTTTATCACAATGTTTTTAGAGGGATTAACAGCCAATTTATGTGCCGTATTTATCAATTTTTTTAATGATTAAATGATATTAGGGAAATTAATTTAGTTAGCCCCTTTTTAAATTAGCTTTTTTAAAAAAAAAAAAAAATCTTAAACAAAACTAGTTTTCTTTTTCACGCGTATCTAACTACTTGCATCACACATATCGTGCATACTCTTTAATGTCAACTTGAATTGAAATTTTTTAGATATGATGAACTGCCCTTGGTATATAAATGGTATGTTGTATGGGCGGTGCATAGTTTCTTATCACTCACGTTTTGGACGATGATTTTCAAACCAAACTCCAACAAAAATATGGAAAAAAATCTGGCAATTTTCAATGTTTTCTAATTAAAAAAAAAAAAAAGACCAAATGTTAGTAAATCGATTCTAAACATCATAAAGTAGAGATTTAAATTATGTTGTGTTGACTTATGACATTTTTTAGTGTTAAAATTTGTGAATTTATCTTAGTTTATAAACGTAATCAGTAGTTGGTTTTGGATAAATTTTTTTGATACACAATTATTAGAGTATGTGAAGAACATATTAAGGTTGAATTTGCGTAAGAAAATCTTGGAAATAGGATTGTCCAACCACCACCTATGATTTACAGTCATCAAATGAGTCACACATGGTGGTCGAGGTTAGAAATAAATGTGTATTTGTTAGTTTTTAAAACATGTGCAAGCACAGATTGGAGGGATTTGAGAGGTTTTAGTTAGCTTTCAAAATAGTAGGGTTTAGAGAAACTCGTAGTGTGGTATGGATAGGGGCTTTTGGATTTGTTTTCCTTTATCTATGTTTTATTCAACTACACGTAATGTGGGTAGTGGTTGTGGTCTTTCTGAAAATTTTCATGTTATGAGTTTTTTTTTTTTAACATTTACCTTTTAAGGGAGTTTAAGGTTATTTGATACATTTTTCTAAAATTTCAATCCTTTTTTTTTTTTTTAAATAAACATTATTTTCATAAGTAACTTAATAATTTGCTTGTTCTATACAACTAGTGGTAAGGAAATAGGAAATGAAGAGGTGCAAAGTAGAGTGCCCCCCAAGGACATTCAAATATCTCCTAAAACATCATTTTTAACTGCAGGTGACGACATAAGATTCTTAAGACACTATTTTGGGATAGTTTTGTGGGGCTATTGAGCAACCGTTTTAGTAGAATTTTATTTCATTCATCCATGTTGAAGGAGGTTTTGGGGGTGACGACTGTCTCTAATCAATTTTGGTTCAAGATCAATGGCATTGATGTTTAATTAAGTTCATATGAGTTTACCATGATCATGGGATTGAGATTTGCTTGGCGTACAAAGATGCAATATTACATGCCAATAGGCGCTAGGCATAAGTTTAGGGAGACTTACTTTACGGGCAAGGGATCTATAATATACATGGACATCTAAAATGTATTCGAGGAGAGACCTTGAGGAGATGATGACATGGACTGTAGAAAAGATATCACTATTGTATTATTTTCATTTTGGGGTGTTGGGGACGGAAAAAAGGAAAATGATCACTAAGGAGTTTTTTTCAACTGGTAGATGATATAAAATGGTTCAATGCATACTTGTAGGATCATGAGTATAGGAGATGATGTACGAGTTTATGAAAGGCTACTAGTCAATTAGTGAAGGAGTAGATCTTCATCAAGAAGGACATTTATTTGATTAAGTATATCGTAATAGGGTCTTCATTAGCATTCTTAGTAAATGTTTCATATAAGAGAAAATAATAATTTCTAATTATTTTTTATTTATGTTGGACCCCTGTGGATTTTGAATTGATGTAAAATATATGTTAAAATATTTAATTGATCTATGTATATGTTGAACATGATAAAGAGGACTAAAAGTTTTATTTTTTACAGATATTGCATGACACACGATCGTGTGTCAATGAAGCACGATCGTGTGTAAGCTATGAATACAACACACGCCTTGGTTGAGTCATGCAAAGTGTCTATGTGTGAGGAATACAGGACGCACAACCGTGTGTTTTTCAAGCACACGACCATGTGTCAATTTTTGAGGATGCACACTCCTATGTAGATCCAGTTGTGCTCGTGTATGAAGAACATTACTGGATACACATTCGTGCAGCTACAACATATGCCCATGTTACCTGGAAAACACTAATAGTGTGAAAATCATGTCGGTATCGTGCGTACAACCGTGTGGCTTTCTGGAATCCTGAAAAACTGAAACTTGAAGAACACACGACTGTGTATATATGAGACATATGCTCGTATGTGTGTGTGCGATAGAAAAAATATGACCGTTTAAAAGTGTAGAACAAAGGAAGCACGATTGTGCAAGTAAAGAACACGCATGTGTAACTTCCCAGAAAGTCTCTAACGAGTCTCAAATCATCCTAATGGCTAATTCTTTTCATATGCTATAAATTGGAGATGATTTGAAGACTCAAAGGTTAAAGAATGAGGCTAAAAACTCTCACACATTTATTCTTTAATCTCTTCTCCATTTTTCGCTCACAAAATCTATTTGTATTTCTTTAAGAGAGAAACCTTGTGAGCTTATTTGTTGTATCAACCTTAAAAGGAAAATTCTTGTACAAATTTTCATAAACTGTTGGGCACAATCCCGTGAAACTAATGTGAGACGTAATTCCTGTTAAAACTAAGTTAAGGGCGAAATCCTTTGTATCAAAACTAGTGTATAAAGGGCAAAATCTCTTGGATCAAAACTATTATAACTTCGGGGTTGAAGTTAGTGGAAGAAAATCTTCAAGCAGGATTGCTTGGAGTAATGGACGTAGGAGACGTGGAGAAGCTTCGAACCACTTTAAACCAACTGAGCAAATTCTATTCCTTACTCTCTTTAATTTATGTTTATTTGCTTAGCCATATGTTTAATTATGATTATATATATTTGTATCTTTGTGTTGGTAGAATGAGAAAATGTTTTAAAATTGCAAAAGATTTCTAAGTAACCTATTCACCCCCCCTCTAGGTTATTTATCATTTGGTAATTAGGGTTTAACAATTTATATTTTTTTGCATGCCATATTTGAATTTTTTTTCAATTCTAGATTTTTAAGACATTAGATACATTGAAACAATTGATGGACAAGATATTCATGTCGACACAACCCATATGTTGAGATGAAGGACTAGAGACATTTTAGGATGAGATAACATTGACACAAATTTTTATGGAGATGGGGAAGTCTTAATTTTATAATAATCATACTTTATTATTTAGTAGAAACACCTTTTATGAGTCAAATTGGAATAAAATATTGTTTAATATTGAACAGAATAAAGTTACAAGGTTGAAAAAGTCGGATGCAAAAAAGGCCAAAGACTGGTATGGCATTACAATTTTGCATATGGGTCGTCAAATAGCTAATCTTCATCATTTAACATAATACTAATGACATCATTGTCTGGATCACCAATGCTTAGTCCTAACACAACTATTGATTAAATAACGACTGATCTTGGCTTTGTCGAGGCCCTTGTTATTGAGCCCCCTATATGTGAGTCCCATATTGTTGAGTCACATATCACACAATGATCCACCTTTCATAGAAGGATTGGATGTATGTCATTGATAGATAAGAAAATTTTATAATAGTCAATCTTCATCATCATACATGATGCCAATCTTCTTATAGCCAATCTATCAATGCCAATCTTGATAGATAATGGAATGTTAAGACAACCAATCTTTATCATTTGACATGATGCCAATGACATCATTGTCTAAATCACCAGTACTTAGTCCCAACCTAACTATGGATTAAATAGCAATTGGTCTTAATTTCATTAAGGTCGTATTATTAAGGCCCCTATTGATGAGTCATAGATTGCATAACAATCCATCACTGATCGCTCGACATAGGAGAAGTGGAGGCATGCCATTGATAGATGAGGGAATGTTATGATAGTCAATTTTGATGGACTTTCAAAGTAATTGACATGTATTATTGATCATATGACATCCTTAATTCTTGTGTCATTCATATCGAGGCTCATTTAGAGACATTCACAATGACAGAGGTTAGAAATTGATGGTGTCCATAACATTTTCACCAAATTTAGTCAATAAACATTATTTTGTTTATAGGGTTTAAATCGGGCTAGCAACCCAGGTGAAGGTCCACCTAAGAATGACAGTAACAACTTAAGATCGACTCTAATCGGTCAGAACTATTGATTTATAAAAATCATTTCAGTTAGATATAGTCATGTTAATTTAGTTAATTTATTGTTTCAAGGTATGGTAAGTCATAAGGGTTATCCCAACAATGGTGACGCCAACATTAGATCTACATCCATTGGCGAGGTTAGTTATCATGCTAATCAAATTTTGTATACATATTTGTATCTTTGGTTAATTAATTGTTTATCGTACTATAGGGCACTCATAGTGATCAAGGCCTCCTCGATATACCATATACTCATGATGTCATATCATCAAGGAGCTCGACTGAGCAAGTAAGCATAAGTGATGTTGTAGTGGAAGTTGTATTTATTGTGTTGATATTATTCACCTTTGTATGCTATTTGTATGTCAAGAGGTCGATAGCCTCATGGTGACTGTTTTGGAAGCAGTTTTAAATACTATTTCCCTAGAGGAGTCAATTACACCTCACCCTGCTAATATGTTGATAAGTTTATGAATCCTTGTATCTGATGTAGCGTTCACCTCGACACATAGCTAGCTAATATTTTCTTAATGTTATAACGATAATATGATATATAAATGGACGATATGGCATGGGATACAGTAGAGATTTTGTTTTCCAATGACATGTTGCATCATTGATCCCTCAGGTAAGGATCGTTCATGAATGTTTAAGATAATTTTAGATGATCGACCTAAAACTAACTAAATTCATGTGATGATGTTATTGAAAAAGCAGGAGGGCCTGCCTCAAGCGGGTATTGTCGAGCTTACTTTATAGCAAGATACACTAGCCAGGTCGCCAGCTTAGAGCATAGTAGGTCAAAATTTGGTTAATGATATTTTATCAATTGTAACAGAATAAAAGAAATAAAATGTTAATCGCAGGTATATTTTAGTTCATGACACTTTATTAATTGTATTAATATTTCTCAACTTTGCAAATAAAACTGTAACGATATGTCAAAATTTAGTTCATGGCATTTCATGTAAGAAGTTGATTTTCCAATAAGACATATTTTGGCATGCCTTTGATAAACTACTCCCTCATAGACCCTTTCATCCTTGTTGGGAGACTTTGATTTCTTCTCATTGTCTTTTCCCACCATTATACTTTTGAGAGTGCTTTCTCAGATGACGTGGTGGCGTCTTTCTCTACGAGTGTGAATAACAAAGACGATTTAGGAAAACTTCACGAAGCTTTGTTGCTTCTTGGTGTAGGGTTCAAGATGGCAAGACCTTCATTGTTTCCTAGTAGTGCCTTGGCCAAATCTTGCTTTTGTTGTTGTGCCTCTTTAAAACTGGCCATTACCTCTTCTTGTTGTTCTCCTCGTTGCCCTTGCTTGGTTCCCTTTAGTTCTTTACACAACTTTCTAAACACTCTTCAATTATATTACAAATTAGTCCCTCTAATAACTTAAGAGAATCAACTTAGCCTACTCAACTTGAAGATCTAGTTGTCATTTCTAGACCTTTTTTAATATGTCGGAGCTCAATTAGGCTTGTTGCAAGTCCAATTCCAACTCAAAATAATCAGTTTGAATCTTTTTCTTTCCTTGGCCTTTCACTTTGTTTTGCTCTTCGTTTGTATTGTTGCTTGAATGAAGAGACTAGAATGACTTAAATATCCCGAACGATGATCACTGGCCCTTCTCTTTTTGGGGTTTGGTGCTTTTGTATAATTTTAATAACGCATAATTAAATGTGAGATGGAAAATTTGCCACTTCAAAAGGGGTGGAGAATATGAGCTTGGATGACACAGCAAAGAAAGAAAATGATTTTTTTTTAATCTTTATCTTTTTATTTTTTTAGAAGAGAAAAATCACGATTTCATCTTTTTATCGTGTATTTTTCATTTATTGAATCAAATTTTAGATAAACAAAATATGATTTATATATTCAACAAGTAAAAAAGTATTTTTAGGTCACACAATGGATAGAAAATTGCTAGTCAATGTTTTTTAAATTCATCAAAAGGTGTTACAATTAGACCTAAGATCGAATTTGGATATAAAATGCCGCAGAGAAGTAGCATCACCGGCAAATCCGAAAATCAGCTCAACTGGCGATGAAGCTGAAAATGGTGCATACGCATGCAATACTTAGACCAATGCATCCTGATTTATGGACCCTATTTCAGCTCTACTTAGATTTACGTGACCATTATTTTATGAAATGGCAGTTGCAGTCGTATTCATTGTTACGACATGTAGCATCGAGGATTCATATAAAGCAAAGCAATGATAACAAAACTGAGAGGAACTTTTGTCACCATAAACTTTGGAACTTGAAGACATAAATGCATACATGATAACATATACACCATAGCATTGAGAATAAGTAAAAGAACTGGTTTCGGAATGGCGGAATGCCAGATGTTGATGATCACGAGGCATGGAGCAAGCTAATGATGACGACTAAACATTCAAAAGCAAAGGAAACGCGAGATTGAAAAGAGTTCGGTTGGGAATTTGATCTTTGCCCTCATTATCCTTCTTCACCATCGTTATTTCCGACCATGCAATTTTCCATATTGCATGAAACAGTATAAGTGGCTATAGTGAATACACAGAGGAATAGCTGGCGGGTGAAAAGATATTAAACAGTCAAAAGCGTCTTGTCTCTTATATGTACTTGAAATTCATTAATCACATTGACTTGGAAAAGAAAGGGTCGTATCAAATCAAACCACTTCAACAAGCAAAGCAAAGCTAATACTGATGGGGGGAGTGGCGTGATCTGATTGGTCACTGTAGGAAAGCAAGAGGCGTGATTCTTTCTGATCAATTCCTGCCATCTCGGACGAACCCCTCTACCTCTACCAGTCTACGTTGCTTCTTTCCCTTTCTGAACTTTCTTTATTACTGTCCTGAATTTACGGAGTTACAGTTCTGAATTGGGGTTTGGTGGGATTTGTTCCCTACTAAATGGTTTTCAACTTCGTCTGCGGGCCAATCCTTCAATTCAACGCGCTCTGGCTTACCCCAGCTCGTGGAGTTCCCACTAATTTATTTAAGACAACCTTACTTCTTTACCTCACAAAACGGCTTTTCATATCAGGTATCGATCACATCAGAATTGAATAATTTTTTGGTCGAATGATTATTTCCCACTTAAGGTATATTGAAATGACACTTCAGTTTTTTCACCATCTTCTAGTTTTGTTTAATAAATTTGTTACAAGTAACTGTAAAGTTGATTAAAAGCAAAAATATCTCTCAATAAATGATTTTTAATTTTAACTTTATATAAACAGTAAAATTACTTGAAAATTTCTTAGGAAATAAAATCTCCAAAGCATAAAATCTACTTCCGCTTGACCAACTCACCTCATCTTCTTTTTGCTTAGGATCGCCCTAAGTTGGAAACTTCTGTGTTTTTGCTTACATATGTGAAATTGGCGAGTTAAAATTGGTGTTAGGTTTGGTTTGCCTAAAAAGACCAAAGTGTGTGACCGTAAATTGCATTTTGGTGTGCTAATGTTGCAAGTCGTCTTTCTTTTTTGGTCAGTCACCATTCAAAAATTACAATCAGCAGTGAAGACGATGAAAAAAAAGAAGAGAAATTGAAAATTTAAAGGTGAAAATGATAAGGGAGCAAATTAAAAGTAAGAAAATTGCCTCCACTGCTAATCCCCTTGGCTTGGATTCTTTAGAGCTTTGTTTGCCAAATGCTTTGGGCGAGAGAGCGAACAAAGAGCAATGTTTATACTGCTTCATCTTGTAAAAGCATCAAAGATGTGATGGTGGAGCTTGGAAATGTCATTTAACAATATAGAATAACTCTATTATGCTTATGTTATCTCGACACAAGTTATAAATAACAAGATTACCCATGCATCTAAAATGTCATTCACACCTATTAACCTAGTCAAATTGTGTGTTACGAGCTATACATTACTATAGGTCAAAATTACCATCCGATGAGTTCAAGTCTCCACTTTGGATATTGGTATTGTGATGAGTTATGAGAACTTCATTACATAAGTTATATCATGCACATTAGATAGGCACAAACCCCTTGACACGGAGGTAGTTTTTCCTCTATATCTAAAGGTGGAGATTTAATTCAAGAAACATGTGATGCCTCATGAGTTACGTGGGGGAATTGGTGCCCTTGCATGTGCTATTGGGTAACATTTTTAAATTGTTGTATGATCAATTAGATTGCACAAATTGAACCAAATATTTGTTTAACGTGTTGCCTCTCTTCCTACAAAGATAGGTTGGTTTTCTGAAAGTGGTGGCTGTGGTAAGCCATGACTATGTCCCTCGTCATTGGCAATAATTAATAGTAATTATAGTGATTCTTCAACTTGGTATTGAGAATGAAATAGCCATTAGAAGGAAAAAGATGGTCGAACCAAATACAGAGAGATTGTAGGGGCAATTCTTCTAGCGTCAAAATATTGATGCTGAAAATTGTACCAATAAAAAATACAATAAATCAGTAATATTTAGTTGTAAGTGTATGAAGAAATAGAAATTGAATAAGATGACGTAAGTGCTTTTTCCGTGGTTCGATTAAAACATGTATTGTATGTGCTTAATATTACTATTGTTATATGTAAAGAGAAATTACAAGAGAATCTAATTTCCCCCCTCTTATTGTAAAATTGTTCTATGTTTATAGAGAAAGAAAATATATTTAAACTAATACAATAAATAAAAATAATGATATAGTACCAATTATTTAATTTTGAATAAAAAAAAGTTATACCATCTCATTAATTAGTTAAAATAATCCCATTTTTTTAAATATATGACTTTAAAGTTCTGAAATTAAAATTTTATGCTACCTTACAAATTTCTTAAATTTAAATAATTAAATATAAAAATAAATTTATTAGAAAGTTGCTTTTTTAAATGCTTCTAACGTCATGCCAATAAATGCACTTAAGAAAAAAAAAAAAAAAAGAAGTCCAAACCCCCTGGAGCTTCAAGGCCCAGAACCCAACGCAATCAAAGCCCGTTTAAAGGCAATTGGCATAGAATGGTCATTTCACTGACTCTCTGAGGAACGCAACTGTAGGGCCATTACTGCTCCCAGCTTCGTTAATGGCTTTTATTCTTGATGACCACCACCAAATTCATTTTCACTCCCTGCGCTATCAGCCTCTTTCTTTATATAAACATGCATTTTTATTCACCACAGCCTCAAAACTTATTGACTCCCTCTTACTCCTCTCTCGCCTCAAACTCGTAAGCTCTCTCTTTCTGTTCTTTCTAGCTTAATTTGTTTTCCACTATTTTTTATGGACGTGTGTTCGTTTTGCCTGAACTAAAACTTCATCTGTTTCTAATGCTTTATTTGTTCAACAGGAAAACTTACCTTCTAGGGATAATGGGATTGATTATAACGCAACTGAGTTAAGTTCAGTTCTTCCTGGGTTGAAGTTGTATGGTAAGACGGACAATAGTTCAGTATGTCGTGCAGAGATATCTAATTTTCCGGATTTAACGTCCCAAACTTATTTGGGTGCACTCCAGTCAACACATGGTTGCGATATTTCATTTGTGGGAACGGAAATCGATGAATACCTGACAAGGTCCTCCGAAAAGTCCTTCAAAGATACTCCTATCATCAATCTAGTCGGTGGAGTTATGGTTAACGATAGAGATGATGATCTAGTGTTGCTCGACAACGTGCAGACTATTTCAGACAATTGTATAACCACATTCGCAAATGAAGAGGTGTGCTTCTTTCCATTTATTTGTTTATTTTCTTCATTTTCCTATTTTCTAATTGGAACTTACGTTCTCGGTGTCTCAGGAGCTGCCGGAATCTCAGCTACAGGACAAAGTTAAAAGGAGAAAGTTAAGCTCTTCCGCAAGAGACCAGGCCACTGAGGATAACGTCACAGTTGAAGAAGTAAAATTCCCAGGATTAAGAGAAATATTTGTAGTGTTCCATCGAAACTGTAACTCTTCTCTAACATCTTTGTCATATCTGTGTATTGTACACAGGAACAGAAGCTAACTTTTAGCGATAAGTTGAAATGGTTAAAGAATTTACTCCCTGCTTGTTCCTCCAAAGGTTCAGATACAGTTACTATTCTTGAAGATGCAACAAAGTATGTTAAAAGTCTTCAAAGGAAACGCGAGGTAACATATCTATCTGCTGACTTATCATGTAGTCTTGTTCAAGCACATATATTATAATAAAAAACAAATACATCGGAGTTTAACTATACTGCAGGTTTTGAAGCAGCAAGTGGATCCACAAACATTCCTGGAGAGTGAAGAATTGCGCCTAAAATGGGTAAGAATACAGTCCCATAATGTTCTCAATGTTTCACTGGTTCAATACATGGTTCTGGATTCCTGAGTAACTGACTTTATCCTAAATGCTAATGAAAATGAAGCAGCATGGTAAAATTCATACCTTTAAACCACTAAATCCAAAATCCAAATTCTTATTGCCGGCTCCACCGCAACAAATACTGACGAGCCGTCAACCTACAGGACAGGAATTTTTCAGTCGGTTTACTCCGGGAACTTCAATGTCTTTGCCCCCTCTGCCTGATGCTATGCCTTTGCCTGATCTTGAAACTGTACCTGATCTGGAAGAAGTATGTTAACTAATCGTATAACCATTTCTGACATAGCTCTTCATGAGCTAAGCACCGTCTACTTATTCTTGAATCAAATTTTTATTGCAGCAAGTTCAACCTCTTCCGCCATGGGAGGATGAATTACAAAAGCTTGTCAATCAGTTTTGCCGTTGAGGATGATCATCAGTTGCTGCTTTAATCTCCCACGTTTGAGAGACGTCCTGGGAATGAATCCGAATGGTCCGAATTTTCTTCTCCAAGATCATCTATCCAGTGTTTTAATCATACTACTGCCATTATTGGCCTGTAATGACTTGATGTTCAACATCAACTACTGGTTTAGTTTGTGTTAACAATATTCTGTGATTCTTTGATGGACCGAAGTAAATGTGGCACATAGTGGGGGCAATAATTCCCAAAAGTAATAATTTTTCTTGGTTTTGTCAGAAGTAGTAAACCTTCATTATATATGACAACCAAATTAAATTTCAGATTCAAATGAACTGAGTTTCTTCTTACTATTCAAACAACACCTATTCATTTATCCAGCAATGAAAGATCTTTTTGTTTGTTCAGGTTTCCAAGACTTCTTGCTGACACTGTAAAATTTTTCAAAGCTGGGTAAGGCTAAATTATTACCAATCATTTTGCTCGAATAACAAACCAACCGTATGTGAGGGACGTTTGCTTCAAAAACAAGATTAATTATGTAATGTTGTATAAGCTACAATGGTCATTGGTGGGAAATGTCCAATATACTTTACGTCTAAGGAATGAATGAGGTTAAATAAGATTGGCAGGGCTATCTAAAGTGGATATTATAGTGGAAGGAGCATATACATTTTGTTTATCCAAATTTAGACCGACACAACAATCAACATCTAATCTCAAATCAAACATTTATACCAATTTGATCGGCTGAGAAGGTTTAAGTAAGTGCAGTATTGTTTGCCTCCGATAGAAAGTTTCGCGAGTGAGTAGAATGACCTTCGTGCCTAAAAAACGTGAATTTGAGCTTTCATAATGGTAAATCAAAATCGGACTCATGACACATTTTAATTCCTAGTTCCTAAAACAAGCCTAAACATTTCTTTGTCTTTGTTCTGTCCCTATTTGTTTTTTGACAATTTATACATAAACCAATCAATTGAGTTGACAAGAACTTAAATAGTTCTAGGAATCAATTTAATGCAACTTCACTTAATAAAATTAGGAGTAAATCACAGGATTTCATCCTCTGATTAAAATTTTCAACTACGAATTTCTACCCAAAAAAAAAAAAAAAACAATTATAGTAAAAGAAAATGTTTTTTATTGCAAAAAAAGGTAAAACATTATATTTTATCTGACTATTTGCTTTTGAGAACTACTATATTACCTTTGAAAGCAGTGATCAATTATTTGGGTAGATCCAATGATTGATACAACACCAAAAGGGAAAATCTTGATAGATTGTGCTAACTAAAGCTTGATATTATTGGATCAAACCATATTGCACTTTCTCGAAGTGATTTTCATTCACTTGGTTCAATCCAAAGATCAGAATCACAGCCAAGGTGTGATCCTTTCATATTACACCCTAGCTGGTGTGATTTCACCATATCACACCTAACAAGATGCGATCCAAGTTTGTTGAACCTCTATGGCTAATTCTAGAGTGGGGATGAATAAAATTTTGAAAACTTGTGCAAACATAAAACTTTTTACCCACAAACAAAGTTATATGTAACAACTAAAAAATCAACCAAATAATCAACTCAACATAATTAACAATATAAAACAAATATAAACAATATGAAACAAATAAAACAAATTAAAAAAATAGAGGAGAGAGAGTGCTCAGTTGATTTTTATAGTAGTTTAGAGCTTTTCTACAAACTGCTTACATCCACTATCCTACTCGAAGCTTTTTACTATATTCAAAATACCTAAAAGATATAGTAGTTTTGATACAAGAAATTTCATCCTTCACATTAATTTTGACATAAATGATTGTACTCTTTATAATAGTTTCATGAGATTTTATTCAATCACCAGTTTTACAGGATTATGCCCTTCGGTAGTTGATAAACAAACACAAGAAAAAAATGCATCTCAAAAGCTGATATAAATATGAAGTACAAATATTTCTCTCAAAAGAATATGAAAGAAAATTAGTGAGAGAACATACAAAAGAATTAGAGAATAAAAGAGTAGAAGTGTAAGGCTTGATTATCTCTCTCTCTCTCTCTCTCTCTCTTTTTTCCTTCAAATCAACCGGTTTATATTTGATTTGGAGAAAATAACCATTATAGCTAATTTGAGAGTCATTGAAATAAATCTGGGTAGACCACGATTGTGTGCTTCTGATGCACGATCATGATTTCAATAACAAATGCAATCCAATGGTCGAATTCTCCATATCGCACTAACCTTATACGGGTGTATGCTCCACACACATGGTTGTGTGCCTTTATTTTTTCAACACTTCAGATTTCTAGAAGGCTACATAGTTTTATACACGATACCTCTTGCAACCATCATGCAATCAAGATATTTTCTTTACATGGGTGTGCGAACTTTTCTGCACAAGTGTTTGTGTTCAATACTAATTGTATGACACCTACACTACTAGACATGCACGAGAGGCCTTAACAATGTGTCTTCATTTTTTGTGGCACACGATCATGCATTTAAAGGTTGTACGGTTGTGTGTCCTTGCATCTTGTTGCACAAATGCTTGTACTACCACTCGACTCATGTGTTCCCTTTATAAGACACACATACAGTCATGCTGCCACGGTCAAACTTGTAAAATATAAACATTTTTGTTCTTTTTGTCATGTATCAATTCATGCAATAACTAGTTAAATATTTTAACATATTTTCTTATTACATCAAAGCACACAAGAGTCCAACAATCTTTCCCTTTTTTATTGATGACATAATTTATATTAAAATATAATTAAACACAAAAACATAATCATCAAAAAAAAATTTTGAAAAAAATGTTTTAAATCAACATAAAAAAAATTTTAATTAACATTTTAGTATAATTACATGTTCTCCCATAAAAAAGGAATGTTAAAAGGTTTTCATTTTAACACAAATATATATATATATATATATATATATATATATATATATATATATATATATATATATATATATCTCCTTATTAAAATATTTTATCAAATTAGGTCCAACTTTGAAAAAAAAAAATCTCCCCCTTTCAATCACAATTTAAACTCCTCATTTTTTTCAAAATACTTTAACTCCCCCTAACTCATACAATTCCAAAGCACAAACAAATAACATTCTATAATTATTTCCCCCCTTTTTTCATATAGTTAGATTCAATGAAATCAAAATTGTTATGTGTAAAGTATAAACTTTAAAAACTTTTTGAGGAACTGATCACGATCGTGTTTATGTAGTCGTGTATGACCTAAAATACAGAGTCACGACCGTGCATGTTAATGCACGCCCTTGCACCAAGAGAAAACGAGAAATATGCAGAAAAATCACAGAACCGAGCACGACCACATGCACGACTTGCTTATGGTCCCGTACACGTTCATGCACGCCTGTGCACACGACACGTATGCTTGTGCGTAAGGCAGAAAGGAGAAAATAAAGCATGAAATAAGAAATGTGCATAGTAAAAGCTATTGAATTGATAGAAAACAGTAAAATGAGGTCAGATAAGAATAAATGATGCATCATATACATAGCATAGCATGACATGTCATACAGAGTTTTTAGAAATAGATCAAAGGATCTGAATTCATGTTTTCAGTAGAAAAACATTGATTTTAAGGGTGAATATGAGAGGGCACTTGTGAGTTTCAGCACACCCATTGCATCAGGAGCTATATGCTCATTGCTAGTCTTATGTATTGGCATATGTCGGAATGCTCAGTTAGTAGATTAGAGATTCCTGATCCGAGGATCAAATGCAGTTATAGTGCAAGACGCTCAGTTCAGTATGAGATTCAGAGGCATCAGGTGACCCATACAGTTTATGACGTGTGTTTGTATAAGAAACTCACATGGCCAGAGTGTCGAATCTCTGTATTCATCAGTCTGTGTAGCATAGTAGGTACCTTCAGGTACACAGTTTTCAGAAGATTTTTAGATAAGTTTTTATATAAGTTTTCAGATATGGGATCTCAGGATTCAACATCAGTTTTCAGTAAACAATTTTCAGAAAGTTATTTTCAGTATTCAAGCCCAGACCTAACTATGTTTTCAACATATTTCATAGCATGTCATTATTATATGACACATACAGCAGCATATCATTCAGAGAATGATAAGATCAATAAGAATAATAAAATAGTAAATCAGCATGATATGAAACATCATGTAATAAGACACGAATATCAAAACATCAGAATATAAAAAGTCACGTAATGATACGTGAATTACAGAAAACAAGTAACAAAACAGTAAAGATATGAACAACAAAATAAAAGCTTAATATCAGAATGATGACACGTGAGGACCAGTTGGTTTCCTCCTGTGTATAAGTATTGTTTTTAGAATATGATGATGTGGCAATCCTCTGAGGAGGATTGGTTTAGGGTTAGAGACATGAAACGCTTACTGGGTGAATATATCACTCACTCCCTACTTTTCTTTCTTTTACAGGTCAGTATTTTGGGGGCTGGAAAGAGGAGATAACTGCCGTCTGGGATTCAGTTTTGTTTTTATAGTTAGCTTCGATTTACGTGCTTATTCAGTTTTATTTGCATGTCAATGTACATGTTTCATCACACACATCTTTTGTAAATATTTTTCATATATTGAAATAAAGTTTTCGGGCATGTATATATAGATGTATACATTTGCACCTCAGGCTTTCCGTTGCAGTATTTCAGCTCAGTTTTAAGTATTCCTACTGGGTATTATTTGTGTTATTTTATTATTTATTGATATTATATTATTTTTGAATTATAGAAGAGCAGTAAACAGTAGTATCCAGCAAGAGTGCCTACAATTAGACCCTCTATGTGAAATTGAAAGAGACAAACCATTTTCGATAATAACAAAATATCTACTAGTATGAGGCTAAGGAGAGGAAAAAATTGATGCATTGAATATCATATGATATGTAGCACCAGAGTCTAAAACCTAATTTAAGTTAGATAGATCATACAAGGATATGATGATTAAAGGTGTGATCACTTAATTTATTGTATAGGAACAATTACCTCATTATGGGCTAACATGAACGGAGTGCCTATGCTTGTTACAAATTTGGCAAGCCCCTTGAGGAAGAACTCCAACTAAAATGAGGAGTAAAAAAGGTTGGGATTAGGGCTAAAGTTGTTGCTAAGGAGTAGATTGGCCACTACAACCATAATTATTACAACTACAAAAGTGAGAGTTACGATTGTTGGAGGAGTTCGATGAATCAAAGTTATGAGAGGGATCGAGTAGCAACTATAGCAATAATTAAAGAAGATATATAAGAATGTTTTTGTTGACGATGTTCTTCTCAAATGAAAAGATCATATAACTTATTAAAGGTAGTTATCTAGAAAAAACAGATAAGTGATGAACGACTGGTACTTTAGATCTAAACCATCAACTATATACTTTATGAAATTAGCACCTAGAACAGGAAATTTGACGGCAACAGGAGAGTCAATATAGATTTGGCTTCAATGAGATAATTAGCCATTTTCTCATAGGAGGCTTTTTGAAGAGTGTGTAACTTGTCACGAATGGATCAAAGATGATCCTTAAAGATTGGATTCAAATGTCGATGAAAGAAGAAACCATGCTTCAACAGCGGTGTCATAAGGCAATTACAAAAATTGAACAATAGTAAGTGAGACATTGGATTTTATCCAAGTGAGAACTAATCTAATGGCTTTTTAAGTAAGATTACAAGTACCATCAGAAAGGGATGATGCAAAAGGACGGGCATCACCAAAAATTAGATGTTCTAAATCATGAATGGCTACTATGTCAAGAAATTGTGATTTCCAACCACGATAAAGGTCATATAGCATGAGAGAAGAGAAATAACTCTCAATATTCACACTTGTAGGGAGTGCAATAATGGTGTATAGTAGTGCAACAGAGGACATCATCGTTGAAAAACTAGGAGAAGGATTTTTGGACACAACGACAAAGTTGGATAAGAATCACCCATGAATAGTAATAAAGGGGCTAGTTGAAGAAAAAAATTACTGATTAATATGCCTTAGATGTGGTCAATCAATACGTAGAGCCATTGAAAAATATAGGTCAGACTGAACAAAAGACAGGTAAGGACGACTAGTGAAGACGAAACCAAGGTGAGGGGCACTTGTTGTCGATGAAGAAATAGGGCAGTTAAATAAGTCTTCAATGTCATCAGCTAGAGAAGGAATCACATGTCATTGGCAAAGAAAGAGTCAACCGCTGGTTTTGTCATTGGCAACTATCTTTTATTTTTAATTTGATTTTTCGTTATTACATTCTGTGGATTGATATTTTAACGTGAACCCTGAGACTTTTTAGGCTTTGAATTTAGTTTTGTTGCTAATGAGTTGTGACTTGCGAGGCCGCTTGTGTTTTGATGTTCGTTGTGATTTATGTTACCGTAATGCTGGTTAAGTAGGAGTGCAGACGGTGGAGTGAGAGCGGTTGATTTGAGGCTCCAAAAGTGCTTATTCTCGAGAATTAGTTGTGGATTTGCTGTCAGCTCTCAATTAATTGATGATGGTGACCTGATAGCAAATCATTTCCACTCTAATGTAAGATAACAGATTAAAGGCATATGTTGCACCTAATTCCTTTTCTGTTTCTATGTCCTTTATATTATTCTTCCCACATGCCAGATCATTAAGGAGAACCAAACTTCATTAAAGAAATGGAATGCAGATGCTAATAACCAAGAATCCAAGTTACTTTCCCAGGTAATGTTTGCTCCACGAATAGAGAACCAACATCATGTCTAAGCACAAAACGTTTAATAACATCTCAGTTTAAGGTCACTCGTAAAGCTCAGGTGATTACACAGGTGAAGAACAGCTCTACAATATATTCATTCAATAGTTAACCGTTCATTAACCTTCCATTGTTAAAAGGTTGTGAGAAAGAAATGGAAATAAGTCAAGTTGGGCAGAGAGAAGTATAATGGACTCAAGCTTTAAACGGAATTATTGGTTATGAATAATATTTTCAAGATACCTACAGAAAGTAGACACCTGCAGTAGCAAAGAGGTTAGCAATATGAAGAGAACCTAGTGGTAAATTTTAAAATCGGACGATTGGAGAAGGCCAATAACAACTAAAACTTTACAGGCAAATCAAGGTTCATCCAAGAATTTAAGTTATAACTGGTATCCTCTTAAGAATGCTAAGCTTAAGCCAAGGGCATCAGGACCGCCATCTTATAGATAAAACAAATTATGGTATTTCAAACGCTTATACAATATTGTTAGATAAATAACTAGGTCATACTACAACATCATAAAATTATAATTCATTTAACTTCTTTAACTTTAATTTCAGTAGCAACAGGATGAACAAAAGATAATGCAAGTCAAATCGCATGACCAGAATTCACGACCATACTACTGAAATTGGGTTGCAAGTGGTCATGCATGATCAGCTTTTGCATAGGAGACAGACTTAAAATTTAAGGATGCAATTACAGGGACAACGCATCCATTTCTAGCATAACAATATTGTTATTCGCAAGCTGGTTTCATGTCAAAGCTGCTGAGGCAGATTGCAAAGGCTTGGAAGGCAGAGAGTGGGTAGTGATAATCCATGGTGAAGATATCTTTTCCAATTTTTCCAAATTGCAGAATTACCTTATCCTCCTCTGTAGATGGCACATTGTGGGCTGGGTCCATAGCAGCCACAAGCTGGAAATTCTTAACAGAAGCGACTGTGACGCGCCCTTTAAAATTTAGGCACCAGCATTGTAGCTGCTCATGCCATCTGGGACCCTTATTTTTAAGAACCAACGGCTCAGGAGAGCCCATTGTCACGCCTGGTGAAACTGACAAACATGGGACCCTGCTATATGTCACTGGCTCCTTGAAACCTGAGACAGAAGACAAGTGCTCTTCTAAGGACTGAGGGAATGATGATGGTGTTGGGACCAAGCCTCCCTTCTCAATGGAAGAGAAAGGAATAGAGTCCATGATGCAATTCATTTTCCTTGGTCCTCTAGTGCGCAGAATATTGAGCTCATAGGAGATGGTGCCTATTTTGTAGTTACATGTGGGTACTCTTGGAGACACCTGCTTAGAATAAAATCTGCGACTCATACGATTAGTTGACTGAATTGCCATACCACATGGAGGTTGACTATCATTTATGGTGAACTTGGTACCCAAAAAGTTAGACCTATAGAAATTGTAGCAATAAGTTTTTGAATGCAAAATGAATAAAAGCTTAGCAACTTCAGTAACAAGTGTATTGAGCAAACACTTGCCTCAGTTTACCAACATATGTACTGCTGGCCCGAGAAAAATCATTAGCAACCAAAGATATCACAAAGTCTGTGCTTGTTGCTCTCCTAACCTTCCTGGCCGCTAACAACAACTTATCGCTTCCCTTCTCAGCTGTCGATTCAACAACATCACCAATGAACACCTTTTTACCAACTAATGAAATTCCCATCTCAAAAATGTATAGAATCAAGCTACCAGTGAGCCATACTTTCAGAAATTAGAAAAATAATAATAGTAAGAATAACATAATCCTAGCTCTGGGTAAATGCTTGATAATGTTGTGAATTTATTTAAAGGCAAGGCCATATTAAGTTTCTAGACGGTGAACCACAGAAAAGAAACTGTATTTCATTAGAAAGGTTCTTGAGATCAATTCAACACAAGAACAGGGCTAAAGCAGCAGTGGTGGATAATCACTCATTCACTCAACAATAAAAACACACAGAATACAAATGCGAATATGTGAATTAGAAGAAGAGAAATTCTTAAGCAGCAAAAAAATATATACAGGCATACAAATCTATATTCAGCACAAATGGAAATTAAGAGGATAAGAAACTTACAAGGCATCAGACCGAAGAACAAAAGATATGTAGCAGTTGCTCTATCCCTTCTAATAAAGCATTGTATGGGAAAGTCACGAGGACCAGGCTGTTTATAAGCACACATACAAGCAGTAAAACCTAGTCAAACAAACTGTGAACACGGATAAGCACAGACACGGTTATAATGGGAGAAACATAAGAAGCACCTGCTTAAGGGAGATTGGAAATGTAAGCCTCCCACACTGCTCAGGGGTTTTAACAATCTTCTTGGTAACTTCCCTCCACGACCTACAAACTGAAGCACAAAAAACAACCACCGCACGAGCTGGCCATGAGGTCTCACTTTCCTCTACCCTCCTGACAATGTCTAAAAGCAACTCAGGTGGTAGATTTGCCCACTGACTCTGTTGATCTGAGTCAGATGGCAGCACAGCTTGATCGGGAGCTATGTGACTTCTTTTAGGGTTGCGCCAATGCTTGCCTTCCATTCCCCCCCTTGGTTTACTGCCAATCCCATCTCTCATCTCCTTAATCTCGCGAACTATGCTTTTAAAGGACATCCTTACACCAACATATCAAGTCCCTTCAGTTCATAATCTGCATACCCATATAAAGCCGTTTGTAGATATATTCAACATATCAAATAGAAACTATGATCTACAATTGTAATAATGAGAAAGTCAAGCTAAAAAGTACAACTTCAATTCACTCTAGACCAAAAATGATATCTTGAACATTTAAGAGCACCTCGAAAGAAATTCTCGAAAACATCATCAAATTCCCAGAAAAAAAAAATAGACATCAGAAGGAATATCGTACACAATATATAAAGAAAATTGATTCATTTATCAAACGTAGAACAAAAGCCAACAAATAATACACAATGTATAAAAGAAATTTACCAACCCGAAGCGCCTGCGACGAAACGGAAGACGATGCAAGCCAACAAGTCGAAATGGAAGAAACTAAGAACATGTCTTGTTAGTGATCATATTCCCAACATGCCTTCTCATTCCTTTCTCTACCGCCACCGTCACCACCACCACCGCCTTAACCCACACACCGTCCACCTATCAACTCTCTCCCTCTCTCTTAAAACGGATCCAAACCCACTTTGCTTTTTATATCCTTAATAGTTATTTAACATATTCCATTATTCTAATGGTACTGGTCCGTTTAAAAACTTGCAACGTAATCAAAATACCATGGATTTACTTCTCTCTAAGCCTGCTTTGCTCGTACTGTTTTATACGCGTAGCAATTTTTTATAAAATTTTATCTTGATTTCTGTTTCTCTAGACTGCCTTTTCTTGTAATGTAGTGGGGCAATGACAATGATGTTACCCACTTGCAGTTATGATTTTGACCAAATCTTGTTTGTATTAAAATAGTTTTTCACATTTATGTTTATTCATAATATTTAAAGACTCAAATATGTAGCTATGTTATTAAGAATTAATCAAATTTGTACAAGGAAAAATATATTAAACATTGATAATAAAGAGTTTTGACCTGGCTTGATCGGTAAATCAATAATTTAGGTTTATAATTATATTATTAATTATATTATATAAGAATAAAGACTAATTTAACTAAAAATCATAAAAGTTTATTCGTTGTATTGAGTTTAACGAGTAGATTGTGAAATTTTGATTTTTGATAAGTATCACAATGGAATAAACAAGTATTCTTCATATAGCAGGAGAATAATTACAATTCAATTGTAACTATTAAAATCATGAAAGTGATTTTATGATGAAAAGAAACTATTATATAATATAAAGGAGTTCGTGAAATTTATGATGATTTTATTCTCCTCGTTGTTTATGAGTAGAATGTCTTTTATTTGTGCCTTGAATCAACTTGCATATTAGAATACGCTTATCCGCCAATTGAATAGCTTGTCATCAATCAATGGTTAGTCGCTCCTTATGTGGCAAATTCATGAGTTTAATTGAGAAAAAGTTTTAACTTCATAGCAATCACCCTTCAATTTTTGGAATGCTAATAGGGTTTCAAAAACTCTTAAAATCGCTCTATACAAATGAATGACATTATGGATGGTTAGGATTATTGCATATAGTGCATCACAAAAACAATGTTTCCGTTTGAGCATTTAATATGCCACATACACAAGTTGTGTGCTTATCAAGCTGATTTAAATGTTAGGGTTGTCTCATTGATTATATCTTATAAGTTGTTAGATTGAAGACATATATTGTTAAGTTTTCTCAAAAAGGAAGGATTGTTTCTTGCTTGTTCCTAAACTGTTTGATAAAAAAACTTATGGCCTTAAACTTCTTCAAATCTTTTTAAGAAACTGAAACCTATTTGCAAGAGCCTTTCAACAATCAAGATATCATACTTATTGTTTGGCATCATCAAGCATCAATCTCAAGGTGTATCTTTCTAGGTCTAAGTAGTATGTTTAGTTTGTATGTGCGTTTAGTGAACTTCTAGGGTTCAAAAGTAATAATAGAGTTTGTGTTTGGACTTATGGAAAATTGGTCATCAATCGGGTAATTTGATGGTTGTTGAACCCTTAGTGTTTTGATGATTCCGAAAATATGTTAAAATTTATGAAATGACCAAATTACCCCTGGCATGAACTTGGTTCATGATCGAAATCGGGCCGAAAAGCTGTTTTGCAGGAACACCTATGCACACTGAGAAATTGAAGACACACACGGCCGTGTATTGAGCCGTACACGCCCGTGTATTGCAAAGTTAGGACCACACACGCCCGTGTTGAGCTCAAGAGAAGACACAAGCAGCACACGCTCGTGTATAAAGGCCACACACGCCCGTGCATGGAATTATTGAAGACACACGCCCGTGTGTAAAATGACACACAACCCTGTGTCAAGGAAAAAGCACACACACGACCGTGTGCAGAAGAACACACAGCCGTGTGTCAAGGGAAAAAAACACACACGCCCGTGTGCCGAAAAACACACAGTCGTGTGTCAAGGAAAAATGCCACACACGGCCGTGTAGCACAAACCACACGCCCATGTGCAAGGCCAAGGTGCAGTCGTGCATCTCCCGTGCGCCTCCCGTGCGTGTACCCGTGTGCGCTTCTGGAATCTGAAGGCGTCTGGAAGAAAAATGACACACGCTCGTGTGTTACAAATGTGCACGCCTGTGCTAGCACAAAAGTGACCGTTGGAAAGTGGAAAAAAAGGGAAGCACGACCGTGCATCAAGAGGTCACGCCCGTACAGGTTTCCAGAAACTCTCCAACAACTCTCAAATCAGCAGTAACGGCTAGAATTTTCCATTTCCTATAAATTGGAGCTGATTTAAAGATGCAAGGGTTAGAGAATCAGACCTAAGACTTCCATTCTTCCATTCTCTAAACTCTTCTCCATTATTCTCTCACAAAAGTTTATTTGTAAACCTTTAGAGAGAAACCTTGTGCTCAATTGTTATATTAGCCTTGTGAGGCAAATTTCTTGTAATATTTCCACAAACCCTTGGGCGCAATCCCGTGAAACTAGAGTGGGGCGTAATCCCTGTTAAAACTAAGTTAAGGGCGTAATCCCTGTTAAAACTAAGTTAAGAGCGTAATCCCTTGTATCAAAACTAGTGTTAAGGGCGAAATCCCTTGGATCAAAACTATTGTAACTTTGGGTTAAAGTTAGTGGAAGCAAAATCTTCAAGCGGGGTTGCTTGGAGTAATGGATATAGGAGGCGTGGAAAAGCTCCGAACCACTCTAAAATCGGCTGAGCATTTCTTTTCCTTACTCTCTTTATTTATATTTGCTTAGTCGTTTAATTGTGCTTAATTGTATTTATATTTGCATGTTTGTGTTGGTTGAATAGGAAAGGAATTAAAACTTGATAAAATTTGTAAATAACCTATTCACCCCCCCTCTAGGTTATTTGCCATATTGTATTTGGGGTTTTACAATGGCTAACAATGGTGTCTTTTATTGTTCCCCAAATATTTTCCTAAAGTTCATTTAATATTGGAGTTTGACACTATAATAGTGATTTAACAATCTTTTTTGCCAATAGCATTCTCCCTTTAGTGAAAAGGAAGACTCCAAGACGATCCATAAACATGCCTCATAAGTTAAATATAAAGTCTAATCTAATGAGGTTGTGTTTAGTGGAAAGCAAGTGGAAAAGAATATTCCTTTATCAAATATAGGTATTGTATCAACTAACATAGGTACACAAAAACCTTGGATGTTAAGGATAATGTAGCATCCCAGGTTAGAATAACCCTTAGGGTAGAGTTTTGGGATTAGAAATAGAATTCAGGAATAGTTTGGGAGTCTAGAAGAGTTCAGGGGTGAGATAGTAGTTTTTCAAAGCTGTGTGGCCTTCGTATGATGCCTTTAGGGAGGTTTCAATCATGCGAAGCGTGGGAAATGAACTTCCTTCATTTTCCCTTGGTGCACTCCCGTGCACCATGCCTGCACGCCCGTGTAGGTGGGTAGAAAATGAGAGAGAGACGAGAGTTATTACATTTTCTCACCTATTTCAGCTTTTCCTTCTCCATTTCAGCAGCTCCTAGCCCTAGGCAAGAAATCCAGCTTTCAACGGCTCATAATCCAGCTAGAGATCAGAGAAAATAGCTTGAGTTAGTAATCCCCAGCAGCCATGTCTAGAGGTAAGTGTTTCTTACTCTCTCTTTGCGTTCCCAGCTTGATTGTTGATGCTTGGAAACGTTTGCCGGTGTTTCCAGTATATTATGATATGTTGTGTATGTTTGTATGATGCCATGATGATGATATGATGCTTTGTTTGATGATTTTTCACCCAAAATGCATGCTTGCTTGATTGTGAGTGTGTTAGTGAGAGAAATATGAGATTTCCATGGTAGATTCAGTAGTATTGGATGGATAATGAAATTGAAGTGATTTGTTAGCTTATGGAAGTGCTTTGAATGCTTGATTTTAGTTAATTTCAGATTGGATGAGATTTGGTTGGTTTCCTGCTCGTTCCAGGTGAGTCATGTCTGTGCAGAACTGGACACATGGTCGTGTGCCCGCAAGAGCACGCCTATGTGCCCTTGTTTCTGCAAGGACACGGTCGTGTGCACGAAGTGCGCACGACCTGGGAGCAGAGGACACGACCGTATGTCCTGAGGGACACGGTCGTGTGTCCTTCTTTTGTGTGAAAGGCCAGATTTTCCAGTAGCTTGCACAGCCAGGCACACGACCGGGGCACGGTCCCTTGTGTCTAGGCACACGCCCGTGTGCCCGTGCCCAGCACGGTCGAGTGTGCGTATGTACGACCGTGTGTTCTCCTTGCACGGTCGTGTGTCAGCCAGATTTTTCAAAATTTGCATAAATTGATTTATAAAGGCTTGGTAATCCATCCAGAAGGCTAATAATCATCAGATAACTCAGAATTAAGTTAAGAAATGATGCATAAGCATACATAGCATAGCATATAGCCTGAAAGAGGATCTAGGGATCCGAATTTAGTAGTTTTCAGTATTCAGAACCCAATGTATGGGTTACAGTTTTGGGTGAACTCGAGAGGGCATCTGTGGGATTCAGCTTTCTGACACCAGTCAGACTGCTCAGCACAGTACTCAACTTTCTAGCCTGTAGCTAGAATGTTTAGCCCACTTGGTCAGGATGTCGAATCCCTGTGTTCATCTGCCTGATCAGCACAGCAGGTACCTTTAGGTACATATAGAGATTCGCATGCATGCATATTCAGGTTTTCAGTTATCATGTCATGACCTTTATTTCAGAATTTGATTAATAATGAGAAACAGCTAATCCAGCAATCAGTTTCAGCGCCAGCAAGCGATTAGATGTATGAATAGGGTCGAGGCCAGGTACATGTTAATTGCATGTTTGCTTGTTTGGGTTGGAGGGAAGTAAGGAATGCTTACTGGATGATCTTTATCACTCATCTCTTTCCTTCTTCCTTCTTTTTCAGGTTTTGTTGCTCCTGGCGAGGAGCGGGTGGACTGAGGCTCGCGAGAGAGGACCCACATGCACCCTTTCAGCATGTACATGTATTTTATTTTCAGTTTGGACCTGTGAGGTCTTGTATGTATTTTATACATTCTCAGATGTAAAGAATATTGTACAGAAACAATTATATATATGAAAAGCCAGTTTGGGCTCATTGTATATTTCAGTTTCAATTTCAGCTTCCGCTTGCAATGTAACTTAGTTCTGCAGGTTTCTTTTCGTAGGATTCCCGTCGCGGGTACCCAATTTCCAGTTTAATTAATAAAAGATCAGTATTGTTCAGCAGCAGGGGTACTCGTGGCGACGGGTCCTACAGATAATAGGTAGTGGTCTATAATCACAATAGCTCAATAGAGCAAATTATAGGCCACTACAAAATCTCTCTTGATTTAGAAGAGCTAAGGGATTGTATGCATCATACTCTTTAGAAAGATGAGCAACACTTTCAAATGTGATTATAAAGCATGAAATGACACTCCTTTTGTATCAATTTTGTACAAAAGGGGTTTGAGTACTTTGGGTTTGCTTCACTTGAGTTGCCCCCAAAAGCAAATAGGTGTGCTCTATGTATGTATGCTACTTATCAGTTCCATATAATAGGCAAGCTTACTGTTGAAGAGCATGTCTATGTTTATGCATTGAACGAGCATGGCTCAAAATTAAGATTCTCTTTTTTATCTATATCGATAAAGAAAAGAGTAAAAAAAGTCATCCTTATAAAGGATATAAGTGATTAAAGGAGCAAATATTTTGTCTTCCTATACTCCAAGATTGGGAAGTTTGAAAAACAAGTGGACTTTTAGCTTATGTCTAATTTGGATATTAAATTTCCTTTCCTTCAAGTTTTTGTTTATCTGGTCTCCTTTTATTTTACGAGTACTCATTCTAAGCTTACATTTAATACACTTTAAGATGAGCAAGTTAGAGCTTTCTAAATTTTTTTTTTTTTTTTTGTATATTGATGATGACCTTAGGGAGTTGCTTTTTGGTGCCAATATACAAGCATCTTATCTTATTCCTAGCAAAATTTTAGTTGCTCCTAAGATGAAAAAGTTTTCGAGTAAGATTTATGTTTGCATTGCTTTTTTTTTTTTTCCACTCATTTAGGAATTGTTAACTCTGGTTTTCTTTGCAAAGTTGACATCACTACTACTCGTCCTTGAATCCAAGTGATATAATAAGATATATGAGTAAGATTAGGGTCTTATCCTAGTTTTGCCCATGTCTGTACATTTTACCCTCAACAGGAAGAGAATAAATACTCTATTATAGCACAAGTAAGGGGAAAAATAAAAAGATCAGGGAAGAAATGCTCTTAAACTGTGAGGGACAAGGGGCAATGGGTTGATTTTCCTTTGATTACCAAAGATAACACAATGCAGGCAAGCTGTAATTCTGATATGACACAAATTTCTCTTCCTTTAACTTACCTTCAAGAGATTGATCTACCAACAAATATGGACATAGAATGGTAGAATTCTAACTATGATTTGGCTATGCATGATCAACTATGTAAGATCACAAAAAAAAAAGCTATATAAGTTGGTCATCTTTCTTTGGAATGTTTCATATCTACACCTTGAACCAACACACAAGTTGGTAAAGCACCATCCACTAATTAAACAAGTTGTTTTTGGTTGACACTCTTTGAATGTCAAATTCATTAATTTGAATGAGAAGAAGTTTTGACTTCATAATACCAAGTATTTTTTTTTTATTTTGTCTTAAATAAATATAAAAAGGATAATTATGAAAATAGATTCTACTAAATAATCACCCTTTAAAAGGGGGTTATTGTTTGCTATTTTTATAAAACAGTTCATAGTATCACATATATTTCACATTTTTAAAAAATTATAAAAATTTGTATGACGTCATATAAGAGTGGAGGGCAACTACCTTCTTTAAATTATAGTTGTCAATTATTATTCTTCTAAAATATGTTATAACAAGATAATTGTCATTAATTAATGAGTTATATGTAAGTGTGTTTTAATAGTAAATAAAAATGTCACCTTTAATATATACCAAATTTTAAGAAAGAAGATTAAATGTTTAAAATTTAGTAATTAATGTGTTGGTATCCATATATTAAATATGTTTTAAGATGCATTTTTTGTATAGATAATAAAAAATTACTTTAATAATCTATTTTTATCATTTAAATTACCTTTTTAATTTATTAAATAATAAAATATTATTATAATTATTTATTATCAAATTAAAATAATAAATAATATTAAAAAAATCTAATTAGCTTATTCTGTTTATGTATTAAAATATTATTTAAATAATCTTAATTTTATTATAACTTTATTTTTATTTAATAAAATTAATTTAATATATTAAAATTTTTAAATAAAATATTATAGTATTTTCTTAAAATAATAAAAAGATAGATAAAAGGAAGCCCGTGCAAGAGTGGTCCGCAATTCGGCGTTTGGATAAGAGAGAGCCACGTCAAGTAGTGGGGGATTCCGATGTGGGAGTAGGATGCAAGAGCCACAGCTGGACATGGCCCATATCCACATGCCTACTTTGCAGCAATCTCCCCATGCAAGGTTCTCCAAATGTACCTTGGTTTTGCTTCATTTCATTATTATTATCATTATTATTATTATATGTAACATAACATTTATATAATTAATAATGAAAAAGTAATTGAATAAAATAAGCGACGAAAATATGTGGGAATAAATAAATGGAAGTGAATAAGATGTGTGGTGGGTTGAAAGAAATGGCATATTCTTTCACAAGAATTAAAGGTGAGAAAGGAACAAGAATAATCTGTGATTAGAAAGGAAGATAACAGTATAATGGAATTAATTAGATGCTGTGCACGTTGAAGTTAAGCCAAGGAATCATAAATCATAATTCTCCCAACCGACCTTCCTCCATTGTGGAACCCATGTCTTCGTTTTAAGATTTTCTTGTCCCCGTAACTTTTGTTTTGCAAGGAAGAGATAAGAAGAGTTAGAGGGTGAGATAGAACAAAGAAGGAAGTTTCAGGTAAAACGGCACCTGCCTTCACGTAGCCAGCCACTTCTTGGGATATTAGAACATTACAAATAACATACATCCAATCACAACTGAATATATTTGGCCAAAAGCATAACTTAAAAAAAAAAAGAACATAATTGACATGGGTGTGCATAACATTATTTTATGCACAAAATTGAATAATTTGATCTGATTCGAGTCAAAAAATGGTTTAGTTTACAGCTTTAAAATTTTCTCATCATATATATTAATCATTATTTTGTTTTATTTATTTATAATTAACAATATATTTAATTATATAGAGGACAATATATTTACATAATTTTTGGTGTTTTGAGACTTAGATAATATTAACATGACTGACAATTAAAATTCAAGAAACTTTATTGATAAGGAAATGATGATAATTGATTTCATTTTTATAGGTTTAAACTATAAATTAAATCATAGTTTTTTAATTTAATTTGATTTAAAACGTAAAATAATTTTGCTTGGTTTGAAATTTTACCCTTCTTTTTTTGTTGGGGTCAAGTTTGGTATGAAAATTTGTTTAATTAGACCAAATTGGACGTCACACATCCCCATTGACATGTGCGGTTGCATTGCTCATGGCAGAGCGATTGGACCACCCCATGTTGGCAAAGCCAGAGGCCTCATCAGCTCCTGATAATGCTCTCACGTTCTCCTACTGTCATCCTAGTCGATGATGTGGTCGAGTTTTCGATCCGTCTCATCAAGTCCATATCAATTCTCCACCCTTCTAAAGTGACCTTGCCCTAAAGGTCAAATTGAGCAACGTTCTCACAAAAGTCAAGGGTGTGGAACCCAAGTAGCATAGCAACCTCAGGTTGCAATCCTTCACACCGCACCCAGAGCGACAAAATTGGTTTTCCTTTAAGGGAAATATGATGTTGCTGCAACAAGCAGAGGGTTGGATCATGGGGTGTCCCTTGGAAGAATGACATTAAGAGATATACGATGAAAAAGCAAGTTTTCATGAAAAGCTTTTAACAGTGAGACACGAAAAACTGGACAATGGCGTGTGCATGCAGGTTTTTTGATCCAACGACTCCAATACGTTTAAGCACACTGAAAGGCACATGGTAACGCTTGTTGAGTTTGAGACCTTGGCAGTACGGTTGACGAAGTTTCATACGGTAATGGGTGGCCAATCAGTTGTCACGTAGTTGCCGGAGGAGCTGAGCGCTAATGTTGCAAGGTGGTCTAGACAGCTTCAACAAGGGAATTAGATAATGCAGAAGGTAGTGGTGGTGGTGGTCGTCCATAGACAATCTCGAATAGCCCAAATCTAGAAGTAACACGCAACGATGTAATAAGAAAAGCTCAACTCAATGCAATTAAGAAGTGTAGTTCAAGGCTTTGATTCCGAAAAGCTTACGTCCATGATATCAAGTCCAAAATCCCAAAACCACTATACCAAAATTAACCAATACAACCAAATTTTTTGCAACAGATCAAAATTGCATAAATAAAAAAAAAAAAAAAAATCAATCAACAAAAAGTTGTATAGATTTAAAGAAGAACATGAGCATCCTACTCTTTTGTCACTTAACTTAGGTAAAAATGTTTAAGCTCCTCTTGAACATTCAAACGAACTCTATTGGATTTGAGGAAAATTGAAATTTCTTCCATTTAAAGATATCCTCCAAAAACCTATAGTGGAGTGTTTTCTATTAAAAGATATTAAAGCAAAATCAATGAAAGTACAAAATTTAACTTTTATCCAGCGTCACTCAATTATTTATTTAAGAGTTGTGACCACAAACTGCATGCAAGGTATGCACAAAATAAAAGAAGTTTACAATAGACATTCACGGTGTGACAATAAAAAATTTACATTCTCCATTATTATGAAACATATATTTATTTGTTAATATATATCCATAAGCATTTGTCTACCCATCACCTTTGTACAAATATACACAATCACGTATCAATCTTGTATAGGTGTGCATAAGCTAGCTTATCCAAGTTTGGATTTGATTTAACAAGCACTCAAATTTTTCCACTTGGCAGCCATGCACGTGTGTATTTAATGATGCATGATTGTGTACATGCCAAAATCCAACTTTGACTTTCAACATTGGTCACTCATATTCGGCTAGTTAACCATATCTTCATTCCAACATTCTCCTCCCACTATAATCAACAAATCCTTTACCTCTAAAACTCGATCAACCCTTATATGTATATGATCCACAAGCTTTCTATTGAATTGATAACATTGACATTTGAGTCAAATCTAGACACAAATTATGAGTAGCCTTTATCAAGACATCACAACTACTTGTCTAATTAATCTAACAGTTAACTTAAAATCATGCTATATTTCTTAAGGCTAAAATATAGAATAGTATTTATCTCAATTTCTCCTTCATATGATCATATACTGATCCAAACCAAACGATTTGGATTGGGCTACGACCCAATCTCACTGTGGCTACAAATTCATGTCATCATGAATGCTTATCAATGAGCTTACATGAGATACTGCTCTTGTGCTTAGGAGTGATGAATCTTTTATTGGTTAACTATAGTCCACATATAAATCTAGATGTAGCCAATCACCACCTCTGTAATAACTCTTATTATGGTGACATGTCAAATGATGTCAAATTGTATTAATCCTTGTATAAGATAGTCAAGTAGCCTCAAGTCAAAGAATCACATGTACTCGTTAAATTAAAAGGATATATATATATGTCACATTTTATATGAGATCTTTTTAGCAGGTCAGTCAGTGAACATAAACAATAAAATAACATGCACCTTTGTATTGCATCAAGCTATAAGCCAACTGTTTCAACACATACAAAATATCACCATGTTTCAATCAGGTTGTTCAACTCTATGATTGTTTTATCATCATTACTAGTATCTCTATTTCAAATTAATGTTACATTGTCTACATAATGATGAATCTATTAAGTTGTGTTTGCAAAGGATCATAAAGCTGTATTATATGTCACTCAGAGACCTATTGATTTATAATGATTCCAATTGTTTCCCCTAGCTGAGTTTTGATATGTAATTGCAAGTTTCTTATTTTGCTCATCAACATGTGGATGAGACCTATCCCTACAAAATATTAATAGGACTCAAGTCATTTTTTATCAGGATTTTTCTACCCGAGTTGACATTTTTGTGGATCCAGCGAGCCTTGAGAGGACTGCCCAAATAACAAAATTTTGTATTATAAGCATTGTATCTATCAATTTTTTAGCTTCGCTCAGTAGCCCTCCTTTTCGTAGTAGGTCAAACACCACCCATAATGCTATATCAATGGCTATGATTTCCCATCTTGAACTAGTCCTACATAACAAGAAGCTGTCAAGATTTCAATGTGACCACATTTTAAGTAGACAATAATTGAGTACCAAGAAATAATGTCACTTTGGGCGATTCAGTCAACAAAAGATGTCAAATTTAATACTCTGAGATATGACGTTGGTGTGAAGCAAAGAATTTGTAGCAAAAACGTAGGAGGAATTGTGTTGAACTGAATGAGAAAGCATCCGTTGATTAAACAAAAAAGGAAGGCTTGTTGTGTCTTAATTCTATCAAACACTGTTTGGGCATTGGCATGCGTCTGCCTTAGTGTCTCCATGTTTGAACATCTAGTGAGCAGAGACAAGGTCTGGGTAGAATTTGATTCTCAAGAAAACTTGATTGTCGGAGTCAGTGAGACCAATGCCCCGTATTTTTAGCGACAATAAAATTCAGAGCAGCAATTAGTGACTGAGTGAAGGTACCCTATAACAATCTGAGGCTTCAAGAGTAACAAAAGTTTGTGCATGAGTGCATGATTGTGAGATCTTGGTGACAGTGATCATGGTAGGGTCTGAAATATGAATAATCAAAGTGAATTAGAAAAAAAAATACCGTTCAATGGGATCTTTTTGCAAAAGACACTGAAGACAACTGTTTCGCTTATGTTATTGAAATTCAAATTCTCTTTAATTCCAAGTTAGCCGTATTGTTGATGATAATGATACGACATTGTTGTAATGACATCTGCAACCCATTCAAACAGCTGCCTCAAGATCTAAGCTCATTTCAGAATTCCATCAATCCTTCTGTGTCAGACATTTATTCTGCAGGCTGTTCTTTTTTGGCCTTCTCTGCCTCAAGCTTCCTTAAGGTTGTTGAACTTAGCTTATCTCCACCGGATCCGTCAGAAACTAGATCCACCACTTCAATCTGCACAAGATCCACAATGTTATGGTTTGATATTCGAAAATGATTCCAAGGAATTGCGAATAAAACTATTGACAAAGGCTGAGACTAAAACCTTCAGCTGTGAAAGGACTCTGTCAGCTCTCTTCTTATTAACTGACATGCCACCAGGTAGTGTCTCCTTGCTGCCAGAAAATCAAACACTTAAGACAATTGAAATACCGAAGAATAAGAAGACTCATCCAATTGACTCAGGCTACAAATCTCAAAAGTAAGGTGATAAATAGAGAGAGTAAACAATAACATACCTGACAACAATAGCTTCTAAGTTTTCATCAATAATTGAAGGGCCGTAGGGATCTGTAATACGTTCGACTTGCACTTTAAGCTCTGGTTTAATAGACTGAAATTTTTCAGAAAAAGGGAAAAGCCCAAATGATCAAGACCAAAGGAAATCATGGCGCTTATTTCTATATGCATCACCAGGCAACCGAGTCTACAAGGCAAGCCTCACATAAATAAATCATTTGCCATGATAAAGTATTGGCATAGATTAGGAAACACAAGAACCCAGTAGACTATTTTTTCCTTTAAAATTAAGAACTGGAGCATAGAAAATACTTTCTTCTACTAGATACCTTGATGTAATTGTCAACGTTAAGCATCCGTTCCTCAATGGGTTGGATTAATTCCAAGAACTGCAAGACATGCGAACAAAGAACTTTAATTTTGGCATAACAGAAAACAAATAAAACTAGACTTTCATCAGCAAACGGTTTCCTTCACAGATTAAGAAAAGAAATTGAAGGGCAATAATAATTAGAGTTCACAGTCAAACAAACTGATTGAGAATGGAGAAAACTATACGGGAAAAAGTACAAGAAAGTCATTGAATTCAATAAGATTTACACAAATAAAACAAACAAACTGGTCTTGGCAACTTTTTATCTCCCATACATGGAATTTCCATATTAAAAATCAAAATAGAATTCCTATGTATGGGACTGATGCTATCTAAGAGCCAAGGTCTTAAAACTCAATTAGAAATGAATTTATCGGAATTGGACATGAACTACTCAAAATAATCACTAAAATAAATAACCAACCTGTTTGTTAGCCAACATTGGACCGTCACAAACTCCAACGACAACCCGGTCCCTCGCCAGCTCCGCCGTTGCCTAGTTGAATTTAAAATCATCATTTGTTAAAGTTATGAGGGTGGTGATAAGAGAGACAGAGAGACAGAGAGAGGAAGAGGGAGGTACCTTGAGAAAGCGGCGATGTCCGTCATGTAATCGATCAAAGGTACCACCAAGAACAACGGCTCCGTATGAATTCGGAGGAGAAATCTTAAAATTGACCACCGATTCTTCCAATATGGCCATATCGTGTACAAAGAAGGAAAGTAAAAGCGATATGGGTTTTCTACCAATGTTTTAAGGTTCATCGCATCTAGACCATTTTTTTAAAGACTTCCACTCCCTCGTGGTTGGTAGCCGTTATCTTTCAAATTAAGTATTCCTGTTTTACAATTTCCATAATGTCAGTAGTATTCCTCTTCTCATCGACTTAAAGGTTGATCATACTCTTTCCCAGCCGACATGTCGGTTTCTTTGTGGAAATGCCAAGTACACCCCCTTTGCCTTTGATAAGAACCTTAAATCTAAGAATCTTCGGGACCTAAATGGTAATCAATAATTTTTATATAATTTTCAGAACTTAAAAGCAGAGAAAGATTGAGCAGACTTTTCCTGGACTGGAGCTTCGGAGAGCATCATCTTCACCATATCCACTGAAGAGATAACATTCTCAGTATCATTTCCAGCCAAGGTTTTCCTGCTTCCCTGTCACCTTTTCTCTATGATTTTTTACTTTAAATTTTGGCCTTCATATAGAACTTGCTTTTCTTAAGGAAGCCTAGAAGCCTATTTTTGTTTATTATCAAGTGCAGTGCAGATCTCCAGGTCTTAGAGGAGATTCTAAACTGTTTAACGTCTAATAATTTTGGACTTCTTGGTAGTAACTACTAAATTGATTTTCTGGAAAAGTTTCTGTGACAAAATAATGTAGAAAGTGTCAAAGAGTCTCAAACCTGAAATGAAGAGGCACTCCCTCTGGTCGTGTCAAATGAGAAAATAATTTTGCTACAATGTCAGGGCAATGCAGTAACATGACAAGTTGGGTAAATTTTGTGGCTGATATCCATCTGTTCAACTGAAAGAAAATCATGACAACAAAGCCATCTTAGAAGCTATTATTCTTAGCATCAGCAGGACCAAAGAAAAGATACGTTTGTCTTCCGATCTTCTCTTCATCTCAATGACTCAGAGACAGATAAAGTTATTACTTCAGACAACAGATAACACTGACTCTTTATCTTTTTCCCTTCACAAGCAAAGAATTCTCAGAGTTGCAACCTCAAGTGCTAATAATCTTTAACATTATGGCTCCATTGTCACAACCAAATGCCATCCTCTTCAGATAAGTAACAGAAGCATGTCATTTACTGTTTCATAAGGTTATTTGAATGATAAATTCATCACGAACAAATCATTCAACAATGCAGATGGTATGTACGCCTCTTAGCAAGCCAAACATGTCAACATTGCCATATAATGTCCATGGCCTCTACCACGCCTACCTTCTCTAATAGGTCTATCTCTCGTGGCCTCAACCTTAGAAAAATAATCTTCTTCTTCATCCTTATACTCATCCTCCTTTTCTATAGGTACAACCGTATTTGATCTTTTAGTTACTTCTTTAGTGATTGGTCTCTTATGAACCTCTTTACTGGCTCTTTTATTTTGTCGCCTTTCCTCCTCCTTAGGAATTTGTCATCTATCTCTTCTGAATCCCTCCATCTCATCCCCCATACTACTTATCATGTCATGCAACCTTTCAAAATATTGTTACATGATCCTTAATGAAAGCTCTTATATCACCTTCGCTTCTCTAGGGGGTGACTAATTACTAGTAGCACTTGAATTATTTGCAACCATTATCAAACACACATAAAATTGCAAAAACACACAAATGTACCTCACAAGTGTTTCCCTTCAAGTGTTTCACTCACCACTCTATGTTCCAATATGTTCTTAAAGGAACCAAAAATCAACTCAAACAAAAAAGAACCCAACTTCTAGAACAACTAAGAATTAAAATCACAAGAAAAAATGGAAACAAATGTCTAAAGCAAGAAAAAAAAGGCAAAAGCTAAAAAAAAAAAAAAAACAATGACAACTATAAGAAATGGATACAAAAAACATATGAATGAAATCAAAGGTAAGGTTAAATGGAATATGTGTATCTATCTATTTATTCATCTATATATGTGTGTGTGTGTGTATATATATATATATATATATATATCAGTAAGCTTGCCGTATATTTTTTTCTTCTACTTTTTTTGTTCACGACAATAAATTTTCAATCGAATTTTGAGCAAGTTGCGGCTAGAATGAATCCCAATATGATGGACTTCAAATTATAGGGTTTAATTACTATAACTTTCAAATTTTGTGGTAATCCAGTAACATAGAGAAATGAAAAGCAAGCAATTATAGTAGTGTTGAAGCTAAGTTTGGGGCACTTGCTTAAGGGATATCTAAGTTGATTTGATCAAAGTCAAAAGAGAAGTGTATTCTGACAACAAAACTACCATTACCATAGCTTATAATCCATTGCACAACAACAAAACTAAGCATGTTGAAGTTGACAAGCATTTCATTAAAGAAAAGATCGAATTTGGTGAAATCTAAATGACTTATGTTCCCGCGAAATAGCATATGGTAGATATCTTCACCAAATGTCTTCATAGATAAAATTTCAAAATCTCAGTAGACAATATAAGAACGATGAATAATTATTCACCAATCTCGGAGAGAGTAAAAATCTGCTTCTTGTTGTTTCTGTGGGTTATTTCTTATTTCCATATTTAATCCTACTTCTAAAAATTTGGTTATTTTACTTCTTGATCTCTTTTCTTGATTACTGGAAAAAAAAAAAAAAAAAAAAACTGAATAAATTTCTGATCTCCTTCCCTGTTTAGTGATAGACATCAGGAAATTTAATATTTAACAACTATGTACTTTATATATTAGAAGTTCACTTTCTAATAAAATTATAATACTGGATTCAACTTTTAATCATTGTTTTCATCTCTATCAAATCCGAACTACAAAGCTCGTCTGACAGTTCAACAATTAGGATTATCACCAGCTTATCAATTCCTTCAACAACTCCCTTTTGCACCTAGACTTTAAGCTTGTCCTTAGGCCTATTTTAGGTCTTCACAAGCCCCAAATCAAAATAGGGTTCAATCTTTTTTCCTAATTCAAATATTTATCAAGTATAAAATTGGTCCGGTATGGAGAGTCAATGTTGCCATGTTAAGTTCTTGGTTACATAAAACAATTTGTAACAGTTGTGCACTACACAGGGGAATGGAGCGTCAATAGAACCCCATTGAAAGCACTAGTACTCGATAGCATCCCACTCAAGGATTTCATTGTTTCTTGGCCCAATCTCCAGGCTTTAAGCTGGGTGTAAAACTTAAATTTTCACTTCAACGGTGTTGGAAGATGATTGATTTACTTCACACGTATTTCCTAAGGATCTTACTCCAACATGTGTGACAGCAGTGGAAGAAATTATAATTAAATTTCTATTCCCTGTAGTATGCACTTGCAGGATTCACTTCTGCTTTACAGTTGTAAAAAACGAAGAAAATTATAGAGCTCTGACAAATATCGGCTGGGGAAAGTCCAAAAGTGATCCACATGCGAAGACAACCCAAAGTTAAAGGAGAACACTTTGCTTCCCGTCTTCCTCTGCTCTTCAATATGCAATTCTACCGACTTAAATGGTATCACCTTGTCAGCCGTGCTATAAAGGTACAGGTAACAACAAGATGGCTGATTCTTTTTTAGAACAGAAACACATTCGGTTAACCTCCTGCAGAACAAGAAAGAAATGATTGCTACAAAAAATGAATCGCTGGTCACGCATAAAAATTTTCTGACATGTGGAAAAACAATTGATTATCATTGGATGGCACATATACTGAATATAGAGGTAAAGGGCAACAAATGGAAACTTACCAATTCACATCAGGCAAATTCAAAAGAAAACGGAAGAGCTTCTCCAATAATAATAACAGCATAATTTCTATCATTGTTGGCTCTGGCTCCTTCTCTTGCAGTTCGGATGCACTCACTTCAGCTTCTGATCCAATCTCTGCTATACGCTTTGTCTTCAGAAAAGCGGCAGCAAATCCGGCAGCCCAGACCTGTCATAATTGAAAAGAAGTTATCATAGTGTATTCCCGAAGTTATGTTTCACAAATGAAATACAACTTCTGGCTAAATTGCAAACTTATCTATGAAATTTGACATCACAGAATAGATAACCAGAAGTAAACAAGGCCCCATTCTACTCCTATGCACAAAGTCTGGTTTCACAGGATACCATTTAGCAAAGAAATTCCAATCAAATATGTGAACGTTGGAGTATACATGTTAGAGAAAGAGCTTAAGCATTACAGTTTATGTGTAGCTTGCTTTAGGTCATAGTAGTATTTGTAACAAAAAGAAAATCCGGTTCAAGGAGTTCCCCACATAATGTAATTCTCCCACTCAAAATTTAGCATTCTGCCAATACATAATCTTACCAAATCAGGATGCTCATATGGCAACCACATTTGTCTAGTTACATAACCTTAAAATCAATCATGTTCGTGATGGAATCTGCACTAACAAGAAGTATAATGAATGGTGATGGAATTTAGTGTAAGAAATTATAAATATGACAAGATTTTTATCATGATTCGATCTGCTATTCAAAAGCCTACTTCCACAGTGCATTATTGATAGAGAAGAAAAACTCTTAGCAGAGTTATAATGCGAAAGCTAGAAAGAAACATGCAGAAATCGTTGATGTCCCTAAGCCTATGTACAATCCAGGATTTATAGAAGAAGATGTTAGAGTTACAGGTGTGCACGTCAATAACAGAAAACTACTACTTCATACTAAGGATATTGTGGGAATACTAGTAACTGTCAATTTCTATTCTTCTCGTTATCTCTGGATAAGAAAGTCCTTCGTCTGCACTTTGGCCTGTCCTTGATACACCCAATTACTGACTTCGTAGCTTATCATTATTTGATGAGTAGTCGCATCTTGGATATCGAATACGTAAGACTGACCATAGAACAACTCAAGACAATAAACAATTTTAGCTATCAGCATTGTAATCTATTAGTGTTTCTTGAAAATTTGACCCTTTGTTCTATAGCTGTTTGCTTGTGCCTCACATCAGAGTGTGTATCCCACCTCAGGTTTATATAAAATTATAAATAAATATTTCAGTCACATTGAAGCTGACAATCCTTGCATATTCTAATTTGTAAAAGGAAAATGAACTAAAATGACAAATTTATTGGGGTTAAACGATATTAATGAACACTTTATGAACTGTACTCGTTCAGTGAAAAAAATACGTTTTATCGAAAATATTCAACTCCTAAAGTTATGAAAAATAGTGACTAAGCGTGATGAACAGTGAGTTGACATGATCATATTTACTGGGTTTTTCATATTCAACCATGGGAGAATAGTCTCAATTTTGACAAAAAAAATTTGTTTTACTCAACCAATTATTCAATAAATTGACAAAAAAAAAATTTATGTCATTTAATAATCAATTTTTAACAAAAAAAATACTTCAATATATTTGTCAAAATTAAAAAATTTTACCCTAAACCTTAAACTTTCCACTTATGAAATATCTATTATTTTTCGACAAAATAAATTGTTTATACACAAAATCATACCCAAGTATGCCTAATAAGCAATTTTCATTAACAAACAACTACTTCCTTGTTAACTTATTTATATTTTAACTGAATTTTAGATGAGAAAATGTTTGAAAGGCTAGGGTTCTTAAGATTAGAAATGAAAGTAAAATATGTATTAATTTGGGATCTCATCTACATCCATATAATCCCTAAAGCCATGGTTAATACTATTTAGCCCAAATACCAAAAAAAATATTATTTAGCCCCAATAAATTTATGTTATTTTAATTAATTTCTCTTTGTATAATTACAATTCTTTGGTATCAATTTATCTCCCCTACCACAACCTTTGTTGCGTAATAATTGATCAGATAGAGCAAGATATGCTTAATAAATTGTTAAATAAATAACACACAAATTTTACATAAAAAACCCTTAAACAAATTAAGATAAAAACCACAGACAATGGTAGAAGAATATTACTATAAGGAAAGGTTAAGAACTACAACCTCTTTCTCTTTTTCAAAGAGAATATTAAATTTCTTTTTTTTACAATAGGAGAAACACACACTATTAACTCTTTTATTTTATCTTCTAGTTTGGAGATGAAAATGCTTGGAAAGGGATTGATTAAGATCAAGCATGGGAGGCCAATTTATAGGCATTCCAATCGCCCACTTGCAAGTGAACATCTTTAACGCATGGTGGGTGCCCTACATCTTTTCCTGCAAAAAATTGAGATCTTAAAAATTTTTTTTTGTCAAAGTTTACAGCTTATGACAATCTCCCACTAGAAGATTTGATTGATTTTCAATGATATATTTACACCATTTTTCTACCTTATCATCACCATGTTGCTTATGTTTCCATTACGTTGTATCAAGATCGATACCAATCCAAACTTGTCAATATTGATCGCCTTTGTCAAAAAATCCTCTAGGTTATTTTTTATATGAATTTTGTGCATGTCCACAATTCCTTCTTTCACTTTCTCAAAACAAGGTGGTATTGAACTTGTATGTGCTTTGGTTTTGGATAAGATGTTGGATTCCTTGCAAGATGCAAGGCACTCTGATTGTCAAAAAATAGAAAAATCTTCTCTTGTTTGTGCCTAAGTTCTTCTAGCACCATTTTCAATCATACTGTTTCTTTACTAGCTTGTGTAGCTACTATATATTTTGCTTGTGTTGTTGATGTAACCACAACTGGCTATAGTTTGAAACCCAAGTTATAGTTTCACCAGTAAGAGTAAAAACATAAATTGTGGTGGGTTTGTTTTTGTCAAGATCACCAATGTAATTAGATTCAACATATCCACATCTAACCCCTTATAACATAATGAAACATCTGAGGTCCCTTCGATATATCTTAAGATCTTGTTTATAGCATCCTACTACTCTTTACCAACACTTACCATATATCGACTAATTGATTCCATTGCATATGCAATGTCTAGTCTTGCACAAACCATAAAGAACATTCAACTTCTTATTGCTGAAACATATGGTACTCAAGACATCTCTATCCTCTATTCTTCACTACTAGGATTTATAGTGGAGAATAACTTAAAATTAACAAGAAGTGGGTAAAGATTGGCTTACAATCTTGCATGTTTAGATGCCACAAGATTTTCTTCAAATAATTCTTCTGAGAAAACCAAAATTTTCTATAATTTCTGTCTCAATAAATATGCATCCTTAAAATCTTGTTTGTTAGGCCCGAGTCCTTTATTTCAAACTCCTTTGCCAATTGTTCCTTTATTTCTTTTATACAATCTTTGTTGGGGTTTACTACCAATATATCGTATACATACAACAACAAGATGATGAAGTCATTTTCACAAAACCTCTTAAAGTATTAAGTCTATTGTATTCAAGGCTTATGATGAAGGAATTAAATTTCTTGTACCAACACCTCAGTGCTTACTTTAGCGCTTATAAAGATTTGTTCAACTCGCAAACCAAGTTCTCTTTATCTTTTTCTTTAAAACCTTCTGGTTGGAGCATATAAATTTCTTCTTCAAGATTACCATGAAGCAATGTTGTTTTTACATATAGTTGCTCTAGGTGTAATTCAAACACATCACACATTGCCAAGACTACTCTGATTGTAATAAGTTGAACCATAAGAGGAAAGATTTTATTAAAGTCAATCTCTTTTTTCTAAGCATATTCTTTTACCAATAGTCTTGCATAATACCATTCCATTTGATCTTTGTCATTTCATTTAATCTTGTAAATCCATTTGTTACCATTAGACATTTTTCCTTGTGGTAGTATAACAATTTTCCAAGTCTTATTCTTATAAAAAGCTTTAATTTCCTTTTTCATTGTTGTTATCCACTAAGATGCATTTGAGTTACTTGTTAGTTCTTAAAGAGTTGATGTCTCTCCTTCCTTCATTAAAAGATGATATGTAATATTACTCACTATAACATAATCTAAACAACAGCCTGATGTTTTTCTTTCACTATATCAACATACCCCAAGTATAAGCATTTTATAAATTTTGGATCCAACCTTGTAGTTTCTTGGGCATTATACATCATGTACACTAGACTTTCAAATATATGGAGGTTTGAATAATCAACTGATTTGTTAGTACACACATCGATTAATGTCTTCAACCTAATTACTATTGATCGCCTGATTCATCACATAATAAGTGATGTTGACTACTTTTACCTAGAATGCCTTTTCTAATCCTACAACTCCCAACATTACTCTTATTTTTTTCAACAAGGTTTTATTTATCTACTTTGCCTCTTTATTTTGTTGAAAAGAGTATATTGGAGTAAACTACCTTTTTATACCTTCTTACTTGCAAAATTTATAAAATTCATCACTAGTGTATTCTCCTCTATTATCTAGGCTCAAATACTTGATCTTTTTTTTAGAATCAAGCTTAACTTATGTTTTGAAAACTTTGAAGACTGAATAAACATTGGTCTTCCTCTTGATAGGATCTACCAAACATCTCCTAGAGTAATCATCAATAAAATATAAAAAGTATTTTACTCCTCCTAAGGACAAAACTAGTGCTTGTCATACATAAAAGTGAACCAGTTTTAGAATAGTCTTACTTCTAGAATTTGATGTGTTAAACTTCAAACAATATTCTTACTTGTAACATAATGTTCATAAAAAATAAAGATACTTTTATAAGACCCGAAAATAGCTTTTATTCTACAAGAATCTTCATTCCTTGTTTAAACATGTGTCTAAGATTTTGGTGCCACATCCTTGTAGAATCTTCACTACTTAAAGCAACTAATGCTTTAACTTCTAGTAGAGTTTTTACCTTTAACATATGCAAGTTTACACCTATCTTTTCTCCTTTCATTAGTACAAGCACACCTCTAATTATCTTCATGATCTTATTGTTTTGACGATGCACCCAAGATCATCCAGTTACCTTAAAGATAACAAATTCTTTTTTAAGTCTTTCACATGTCAAGCTTCCTAAATAGTATGAATTTTAAAATCATATATCTTTAACTTGATGGTTCTAATATTGATGATCTTCAAAACATGGTCATTATAGTTGTACATAAATGCTCTTAAGATAAGTTTATAATAATGGAACCATTTTTTTTGAGCAGTTATGTGAAATGTAGCTCTTAAGACAAAGAGCCATACATCTACACAATTTTTCTTTCTTTTAGTTGTCATCATTACTTCACAATTCAAAGCATTTCCATCATCTAAAGAGCTTGCTATACTTCCTTGAAGGCTAAAATATCTCAAGTTCTAACAATCTTTCTTCAGGTGACCTTCTTGCCATAGTTGTACCATTTGACTTTCTTCTTATTTCTAGACTTTGATATACTTTGATTATAACTCTCAGTTGGGCCATGTTTTATTAATCTCCCTCTTGTCACTACCGAGGCCTCTGCTTACTGTAAACTTGCCTACATATCTTTCATATTCTTATGTCGACTTTCTTTTTCAAGAACAATAGCTTCAATATCATTGAAAACTAGATAGTCCATAAGAAAATTATTATTAAGTTAATAATAAGTTAATCATATGAATCAGGTAAACTTTGAAGTAGAAACTTAACAAGTTCATTTGCCTTTATCTATGACCTAATGATTAGAGTTGAGAAAATAAAGTATTTATGATGTTTATGTTCTTTATCACTAAAGTAGATTTAGACATCCAAAGAGTATAAAGTTTCATTTTAAGGAAAATTTTGTTATGAAGTGATTTGGCCTTGTAAAACTTAATGAGATGATTTAGATCTCCTTTGTTGTCTTATTATCATCTATGCTTAACAACACACCATCTGCTAATGCTAGATAAAAATTTATAATAGTATTTTCATCCATCTCATTCCACTTATCATTTTTTATTCCTTTAGGTCTTTAGCTAATGCCTGTTAGACAATTATGTTTTCATATGATTGTCTTATATTTTCTTAAGATTGTCTTTATCTTTAACTTTCATAGTGAGAAATTGCTCTCATTGAACCTTTTAATCTCAAACTTTGTCGGCATTGCTTCTATCGCACAATATTGTGAGCGAAATATCAACTCTCACTATTTTACATAAATAGTACTATATACATGAATAGAGCTTGAACATGTGAATAGTCCCCTTATATTAGATTGGTATCCAATACCTTTGAAGAATGAATGATAATCTACTTATTTTATGACATGAAGAATCCAATTAATGGCAAGGTCAAAGGACATATTCCCACCCAAGGTTTACTTAAAAGACAAATCTCACCTTCTAACTTTTAAAAACTCAAACACCCAAAATCTCACCCTCATGCAACTGTTTCATTTGTTTGAGTTCCTCTTTAACATCCACACTTGGTTTAAAGTCAAGTGGCAAAGAGGTGAAATCAATAAGGGTTAAGGGATTCACATAGTATATAACTTTAAAAGGAAAATGTCTCATAATGATGTTAGGACTCTTATTATAACTAAACTTAGCATATGCCAATTTAAAGTCCTAATCCCTCGTATGCTTACTAACCAAACTCCTCAAGATATTCTCCAATGTCTTATTAGTTACTTCAGTTTAGCCACCAGTTTGAAAGTGGTAAAAGGTGCTGAATAGAAATTTGATTCCTAGTTTTCCTTAAAGGTTTCTCCAAAAGTGACTTAAGAACTTAGTGTCCCTATCTGACACAATGGTCTTAGGAATTCCATGTAAACTTATAATTTCACTAAAGAATAATTGAACAACATGTGAAGCATCATCACTTTTGGTGTAAGGTATGAAATAGGCTATCTTTGAGAACCTATCCACAACTACTATAATAGAGTTTTTGTTCTTTTGAGTTCTAAGGAAGGCTAACACAAAATTCATACTAAGATATTTTCAAGGTGATTCGGGTATGGGTAAAGGTAGATAAGGGCTAGATTTGAATTGGCTTTTAGATCTTTGACAAGTTCCATATCTAGTTACAAGGGCTTATATATCCCTAAACATTTTAGGCCAATAGAAATGCTTTTTAAGAACCTTCAAAGTTTTAACAACTCCAAAACATCTAACCAATCCTTTCACATGGGCTTCTTTCAAGAGCTACTCTCTAAAGCTACCCTTGAGAACACACAATTTACTCTTTTTAAAGAAATATCCATCATGCAAAACATACTTCTCATAGCCACTCTTCCTACATTCAAGCATACAATTTTTTATCTCCAAATCCTCCTTATAATATAACTTCATCAATTCAAACCCCACTACTTTAGAATCAATAAGTGTAAGCAAGACATACTTTCTAGAGAAAGCATCAGATACTACATTACTTGCTCCTTGTTTGTATTTGGACACAAAGGAGAAGGATTGTAAGAATTCCACCCATTTTGCATGCTAAGGTTGTAGCTTGTGTTGGCCATTTATGAACTTCAAAGCTTGATGGTTAGAAGGGAATACAAATTGTTTTAGTTTAAGATAATGACTTCAATGGTTTAAAGCCCTTACAATAGCATAAAACTCCTTGTTATAGGTATTATAATTTCTCTTAGATTTATTAAGCTTCTTACTAAAATAAGCAATAGATCACTTGTTTTGAGTCAAGACCATACTGATACCTACCCCATTAGTATCACATTCTAACTCAAACACTTTAGAGAAATCAAGAAGGGCAATGATGAGAACTTCACACAACTTTTTTCTTTATTAACTTAAAGGCTTTATGGGTGGTTTTATTCTACTTAAAACTACCTTTCTTTATACATTTGATGATAAAAGCAATTAAGGAGCTAAAGTTAGGAACAAATCTCTTATAGAAAGATGCTAATCCATGAAAACTCCTAACCTTTGTAATATTGGATGGAATTGGCTAACTTTGGATAGCTTTAACTTTAGATTAATCTACTTTAATTCCCTTTTTGATAATCCTTGGCAAAAAATTCACACTTTTCCATCTTGACGAATAATTTTTACTCCTGTAATACTTTAAATACTTACCTAAGATGGTTTATGTAATCCTTTCACTCTTACTATATGCAAGAATGTCATCAAAATATACCACAACAAATTTGCCAATAAAAGGCTTAAGTATTTTATTCATTAATCTCATAAAGGTACTTGAGGTATTGGATAGTCTAAGGGCATAACTAGCTATTCATACAACCCTTCTTTGGTCTTAAAAGATGTCTTCCACTCATCACCCTCTTTCATCCTTTTTTGGTGGTATCTACTCTCTATCAATCTTTGAAAAGACCTTTACACCATGAAGCTCCTTTAGCATGTCATCCAATCTGGGTATAAGACATTTATACTAGATTGTGATTTAGTTAATTACCTTAATATCGGTACACTTTTTATAACTTCCATCCTTTTTAGGTATAAGAAGAGTCAACATCAAACAAGGACTCATGTTTTCCCTCACAAACCCCTTGACAATAACTCATTAACTTATGTTTATAACTCTTTGGATTCTTGAGGGTTACATCGATATATGAGTTTATTTGGTAGTACGACATCAGGTTCTAAATCAATTATGTGCTCAATTCTTTTTAATAAAGGTAGTTCATATGATAGTTCTATAGAGAATACATCCTGAAACTCATTTATCAAAGGTTTAAGGTATGGGTGGTTGATGGTTTCTTTGGTTGGTATAGTTTTATCAACCACTAACAAAGCAAGGTGGGTTTATGTTTTTTGAAAGGTTTTGTCTAATTGGTTGGCATTGAGAAAAAGGCTCTTCTAAGGTATATTTGGTTTAGATGGCATTTGAGGTGTGGTTTGACTAGATAACAATGGGGTAAAGGTTATGATTTTCTTGTTGAATTTAAAGGAATAAGTATTAAGCCTCCTATTATGTATCACCTCCCTATCAAATTGTCACAGCCTCTTAAGTAACAAGTTACAAAAATCCATAGGGATAACGTCACTAACCACTTCATCTATATACCTCTTGCTAATAGAAAAGGAATCACAACTTGCTTAGTAACTTGTAAGGTATCTCTATTACTCAACCATTGAAGTTTATAAGGCCTAGCATAGTCAAGGGTTATCAAATTCAACTTCTCCACATTAGTAGTAGAAGTAACATTGATGCAACTTCCACTATCTACTATCATTGAACAAACTTTTCCATTGATAGTACACTTAATTTGAAGCAAGTTCTACCTTTGATCACCTTATGAATTGACTTGGGTATGTAACAATCTCTTAAGAACTAACAATTGCCCTTGATCGAGATTGGCTAGATCTTCTCTCTCACCTTCCTCCTCAATCTCTTCATCTTGGAAATCTTTTTCTATAGTCCTAATCTTCATCCAAGTCATGGCTCTATTGTTAGGAAAATTGGCTTGGAAATGACTATAGCTATGATCTTTAAAACATTTCTTATTCTTAAGTGCATTTTTACTATCTTCATCTTGTACCTTAGGTTTTTCCTTGTTAGATTTAATAATCTTTAACTTTCCAAAATCCTTAGGTAGGACATAAGGTTTTTGGCATATGATGGTAACCCTTTGTGATGATAGCTACTCTCATAAAAATGTTCTTAGGGGTAGTGAAATTTAAGCCTTAAATTGCCTTTCTACCTTCATAGCTAGGTTACATAAATCATGGAAGAAAGGGTAAACTTGTAATTCCACCTTGTGAGTTATCTTTCTATTTAAACCTTTCACAAACTTAGATATGATATGCTCCCTCTCTTCCAGTATATCACTCTTCATCTTCAAATTTTAAAATTCTCTCATATAATTCGTCACCCTTTTATCCTTTTGCTTCAAATTATGAGGTTTGAAGTAAAGGTCTATTTTGTGGTTCTCAAGAAGGAACTTCTTCTTTAACATCCCTTTTAGTTCTCTTATAATCTTACTCTCATATTTCCCTCTCTCTCTTTACATTTTCCCACCATAATAAGGATAGCCTTCGAACTTCAATATAACTACCCCATACTTCATCTCATCATCATATCTTTTATAGTAAAAAATCTTCTCAATGCTTTAAAGCCAATCAACAAACACATACATATTTAAGCTACCATCAAATTCAATGATATATAATTTAAAGCCATATGCATCATCTTTTTTCCTCCCCTTTCCTCTACTATAAAGCTTGGGTTCATCATTAGAGTCACTAGACAAGAAAACTCTTTCATCATATGAAGGTGTATGGATAACGGTTCTTTGTCTATAGTGAATGGTTTTATCATAGGTGTCTTTTGTCGTTTGGGCTCTACAGTGGATACTGGAAAAGTCATCTTTTGGGGATAAAAGTGTTCTAACTTGATTTTGGTTATCGGAGCCTTGACTTTGTATGACCTTGGTTGAGTTTTGAGACATGTCATGTATCAATCTAGTAAGGGTCTCAAATTTTTCATTCAATTATGCCTTCAAATCTTGAATTTAGCCTTCCAACCTCATATCACCAATTCTCCAAAGTAGTGAAAGGGATTGGGAACTCTCTTTACTAGTCATTAAATGAATTGAATTAGGTTATATTAGGTAAGAAAATCGTTTGAGATAAAAATAAAATGAAATTAAGGTTCTATGAATAGTATTTTCTGATTGTGAACAATGAATCCAAAAAGTTGAATAGTGTTTCCAAGAGTTATGGACGAGGGAGACAAGTGTTTATGCTAATTGGGTTAGGTTGATAAGTATTGGGTTTAGCCTTTGTATTTGGGCTTGGGTTGGATAATAAAGGTAATTTGGTAACTTTCGAGAAGGGTAGTTGGGTAATTTATGATAAAGGTAAGATTGTAATTGAGAGTGAAAGTGGATTAAGAATTAATTAAGATGATGAGGGTTAATGGTTGGGGTGACAATGATTAAAGGTGGGATTAGTGGTAATAAAAGGTGAGGTGGAAAGTGAAACGTACTTAGAGCAAGACAATAAAGCTAATGGCTTTGTGCACAATAAATGTTTGGATGGCTAGATATGTAAGTTTACATGACACAAGGTGATATATTGATGAGGGTGAGGACAAAAACAATTAAAGTAACAAGGCTAAGAAAAAGAATTGAACCAACTTCTCTTCTCCAAGGTTTTCTTCTTCCTTTGGCCAATATAAGAAAATTTCCCAGCATAAAGTCTTCCCATTCAACACACAACTTGCACACTAAAATGACTTCAAGGCAAATTCTATTTTCCAATACCTCTAAGTGAACTCTCATAGATGTTTACCATACTACAACCAAATGCTCTGATATTAGAAATGATTAATAACCATTCAACAAGATCAATGTCCAATCACCAAAACATGCAAGCATCAAGCAATCCCAACACATAACCAACATAGAAACACTTACTTGAAAAAATAATGGAATGTGCAAGGATGAGAAACAAGCATAAAGGAACTTCCACCAGCTTGATTCAATCACCACCTATCTTTCCTTGCTAGAAGATTAAATAAAGATAGAAATGAAATTCCAAGAAACCCACAAAGTCTCAAGGAAATTCAAGAAAAAAAAATCTTTCAAGCTTTTTTATGTAAAAGCTCTTCAAATTCAAAAGTGGGTTTACGTAAGAGAGAGTGACACTTATATAGGTCGGTTACGTGCAAAAAAGAAGTGACTAAAATGTTCTTAGTACAAAATAGGAAAAAGAGATAGAAGAAAGAAACCAAAAATTACAAAAGTTGGCACTGTGCACTGGTGGGCACACAAGATAGACAGGTGTGCGCTTCAGGCAGAACATGGGCATCGCAGCGCACGCAAGACAAAATGTGGGCACCGCGACATAGCTTTGCAACATGTGCAGGAATGCATGTCATTTCTTCTGGCACCACGGCGAGCGATAAGGATGCTTCATGTTGTTCCTTGCTCCTTTTGCACTCCTTTGAAGCTTGTTTCACCACACGATGTACCCACCTTGATCGGAGGACATTTTTGAGTGTCCAAAGGTCTGAATGAAGGTTGAATACCCCAGCAAATCAACAAAGTTGTCCCAAAAGTGCGGTTGGGAATTAGGGAAGGGTTTGCCTCCATTAAGTATGCTAAGGGCTTGGGGTTAGTTGTCACATCAATTTCCTAAGAGAATTTCAAATTTAGAATAAATGTACAAATTGAAAACTAAATAAAGCCACTGAGAATGGCTACTCCGTGAGACCAATCCTCAAAATCTTTAGATCGTGAATCATGGTCCACTCAGACTGCGGGAGGTTGCTTCTGAAGTTTAAAAAAAAAATAGCCGCATTCATATTGGCTGCAAACTGAAAGCCAGGAGCCATCAAAAGAGAGCCCAAGGAGGTTGCATCGAGGGGGCAGGGAAATACGGTCTCAGAGGAAAGGCAGACCACAACAGAGGTCACCAGGGGAGTCACAGAGGAAAGAGCAGACCACAAACGAAAGTTACACCTCCAAAACATAAATAAAAGAAAATTTTCTTTACCAGCTTGAGAATTAGTCACTCATTCATCTCCATTCTTTACAATTAAAATGGGATTTGACTGTGACTAACCTGCTAAACTATTTATATGTCAAAAAAATATGCTCTAACCAGATTTTCACTTAACTAGTTTAACTATGACGAATATGGGTGATGACTTTTTCAATATTTATTGTTTTTTTTTAATTAATCTTAAAATTAATATAAACTACCGGTTGAAATATATTTAACAAAGTTCTGAGTGAAAATGTTACTTAATTTCAGTAAACATTAAGGTATTCTAATCATTATAGCCACTGTACCATGTTAATTATGATATCTAACCAACAAATAAAAGAGGTGGGTGGAATTTTTTCCCTCGAACTTTGTAGGTGGGAAATGTAATTAGCACAAAGCTGAGACAAATGATGCTGACAGCAAAACATCGCAAAATAAGGCATGGAATAATAGAAAATATTGCCGAATAATAAAATAATAAAAATAGTTAACATCTAATATTTCTATAGCCTGTAAATTTAACTGTAAAAGGCATGGAATCTATAAATGAATTAAAAAAAACCTTAGGATTATACGGTTCAGCTGCACCAGAATCAACAATAACTCCTTTGATCTTGTCCATCAAATCTTGCCTATCCTGCAGAATATTAAGAATGGCACCACAGCTGCGAAAGGGTTGAAAAAATTAAGGACCAAAAAAAAGAAATATTGGATTTTAAATGGCAAGAATGATTTGTCAACGTACGTAATCCAACCAGTGTTGCTGTAAGCATGAAAAACCAAGCGCCAATCTCTTCCATCTTCTTCCTGATCCAAGGCCCATGAAACGACCTCGTTTGCCAACTGCTTGATACGGTTTTGAACCCGCCGTCCTAAATCGAACCATAACAACTCAGTGGGGTCGACAACGAATGTAATGGCGTTAAATCCCCTCGACTTGTACCACTCTGTATATCTCCTCAAGTGCTTGGGTTTGGCTCCGAGCCAACCTAACAACACCACCGTAACAGCTCTTTGCTCATCGCCAAAGAGAGCTACATTCGCTCCGTCAGTCACGCTCCTCGGAGCTGGATGCAACCTGAAGCCGCTGTCTTCTGGGTGGGAGCGAAAAGGGTTAAATTTATTTTTCGGTGGAAATTGAGAATAATTAAAATGTTGACTGGAGGAAAGAGTGGGGAAGAAGTTACAGAGATTGGGAATGGGACTCAGGTGGGTGGGTGGATGGATGACGCCACTTATGCGAGGTTTCGGAGGGAATTTGAATGTCGCTGTGGTGAAGAAGGGACGGTGGTTGAGAGTGGAGGGATTGAAGAGCCTAACAGAAGCTTCCATGGATTGAAATGAAAATATAAGTTCCATTAAATGAGGAGGAGAGTTTATTGTGAACCAGAAGCAAATGGAGCCAGTAGTACTTGCAGTGACATGAACGTTGAGCCAAGACTCGAGCTTTGGCCACCCCTGACATCAACATATGATAAATGTTACTAGAGTAAATAACATTTTTTCACGCCAACCGTTTCGCGCAAAATTTTTCAGCCTGAATAACATAAATAATACATTCTCACCCCCACCCCCCCATAAACTTTCTTAAAAAAAAAAATTTGAGACAAAATAATAATCTTATGACCATTAATATGTTTTAAATATGATAATTTAATATTTAAAAAATTTTAAATATTGATTTAATCCATCTTCACATTTTTTTTAAATATTATATATTTTGATTCTAATAATTGTAATATGATATTTACAATTATAATTTATTATATTCTATTTAATTTTTTGTGAGTGTAACTCTCATATTTTAAAATTATTGAGAACAAATTGATATTTCAAGAATTTCCAAAAGACTCTCAAACTTTTTCAAATTTCAAAGGCCCAACCGACTTATTGTCTTTCAAGGTTTCCTTAAATGATAAAATTCTATCTATAAAAGTTTAAAAAGTCAAATACTCACCCGTTGACTAAAGTTAGAGAAAGTATTTTTGTCTTTTTGAATAAAAATTAAAAATAAATTTTATAAAAATAATTTAAATTTAAATTTAAATTAAAATAATATTAAAATAACAATAACAATTTAATAAATTAATAAAAATTTAAAAAATAAAATAAATTTAAAAAAAAGTCGACAATGGCCGACGTTAAACTCACTAGATGATCGAAAACACTCACTTGGTTCAATTGACGATCAGGTCTGGCCACCTAAGTGACGCAGGCGGCTAGATCTAGCTATAAAAAATCTGACAAGTTTTGTTATCTAAAATTGTCAAAAACAATCGATGTCAAGTATCTCAGCTGTTTTCAACCTTCTTCGATAACTGCCAAATTTTTGGCGGCCAGATCTGGCTAGGTGACTATATAAGACCGCCAATAGAACCAACTGGTCATTTTTGGCTATCTAGTGAGTTTAATGTTGGGCACTGGTGTTGGTGACGATAGTTTTTTTTTTAAATATTATTTTATTTTTTAAAATTATTTAATTGTTTATTATTATTTTAATAATATTTTATTTTAAATTTATTTTTAATGTTATTTATATTATATTTTAATATTAATATTATTGATTATTTTAGTCTTTTAACAGGAAAATGGTAAGTACTTGGTTTTTTAAACCTTCATGGATAGGAGGTTGTCATTTAAGGAAACCTTAGGTGGGACTTTGTCGTTTGGCCAATTTAAAATGTTTAAAATTTTTGAAAATTATAATTTATTTTCTATTATATGATTAAGGAATAAAAACATCTCTATCTATAAAAGGAGTCAACAAAAATAAGTAAGAATGAAAATAAATAAAAATAAGCATTTTTTTTTTATATAAATTGAATGTTTAAAAGGATTATTTTTAATTTATATTAATTTTGGGTTATATGATAATTTTGAAAAAAATAAATAATAAAAATAAATTGATAGTTTTCCTTTTTAATATTTTGTTTATCAATAGAATTTGGTTTGAAGTGAAAAGATATTATTTATATCAATTAAAGGTGAAAAAATGTGTTAAATCAAACTTAATTCACTCCCAACCGTCACATCTACATACGGGAAATGTTATTAATCAGCAGAGTGAATTACTGGGAACTTAGCCATAAAGTCTTCCAGCAAATCTTGTTTTATTTTATTTTCATATTTTCGTCAATTTTATACGACTTAGACCGATTATGTAGCGAATAATAACGAAAATACCACGCTTCTCTTTTGAAGTATGTCAATTTCCAGCGTTTTCTAAATGAAGCATAAAAAATTATTTTTTAAAATGAATTTAATTTTTTTTTTTTAGTTTCAAAATTGCCCCCATGTTTTTCTGATCTAATATGTGTATATTATTTTAAACAAATATTGTCCAAATGCATAATTTCTTTGAATACAAAAGAATGATGAAAATTTTTTATTTACAATGAAAACCAAATTCTTAGCCAAATTTTTAACATTTTTTTTAAAAAGACCAAAATATCTTTAATAAAATAAATAATATTAATATTAAAATAATTTTTAATAAAAAATAATATTAAAATAATAACAAAAAATCAAAAAATTAAATAAAACTTTTTAAAATTTTAAAAAATAAGCAACCACCATCCCTAACTATAATGTCCCCCATTAACCTAACTAGATGGTCGAAAACGACCATCTGATTTTATTAGTGGTCAGATTTAGTCACAAAAAATTTTATAGAGATAGTCAAATCTAATCACATGTATCATTAGAAAAAAGTAAAAAATGGTCAACATACTTAAAACCGATCATTTTTTATTATTTTAGATGACAGAGATGACCAGATTTAACTGTTTCTATCAGATATTTGATAGTTAAATTCGATGACTAATGAAACTAAGTAGTTATTTATAACTATTTAATTAAATTAATGACAATCATCATTGCTAGCTATAGTAATTGTTTTTCTAATTTTTTTAATTTTATTTTCAAAATTAATTTATTAATTATTATTATTATTTTAATATTATTTTTTATTTTAATTATTTTTATAAAATTAATTTTATTATATTTTAATTTTTATCTAAAAACAAAAATACCTTTATAATTATTTAAATTTAATGATTAATTTAAATTTAATAGTTAACTTTAGTTAATAAGTAGATATTTAATTTTTAAAAAATTTTTAGATAAAAATTTATCATCTATAAAAACCTTGAGGGGAATAAGCCGCCTGGCCTTTAAACTAATGATAGATTGTAATGATTTTATGTTGCTAATGGCCTTTAAACTAGTAAGGTTTAGCCGCTGTTTGAACAGGTTTTCTTGTGAGATCTTTTGCTTTATGCTTATTGATTATCCCTTCAACATGAGTTCCAGTCTGCATGATGAAGACAAATGGTGTGAGTTGAGATTTGTACACCAATGAATTGTTAGAATTATAATGAGTAATTTTAATATTTAGTCTTCACCTTTTTGCTTTTGATGAAAACAAAAAAAAGGGAACTGTTGGCATGATATGCATCTTTGGTCCATTTTGATTTCAACATGTTTTTAATGGGAAAAATTGATTTCAACATTTCAAAAGACAACTCGTTTTTAGTGGGAAAAATTGAAAGAGCTGGATTGTTTTTGGGATTTTGATTTCAACATTTCAAAAGACAACTTGTTGGAAGATAAGAAACGTGAATTGACTCTTCAAACATAAAATTTATTCATGACAGCAAGTTAGTGTTTTAATTCCACATGAATTTTGATTGTGGAACACTTCTTTTTATGTTCAGAATTTTCAGTTTATGTGTTGTTATCATTTTAAATAGGCCGAAGGACTTATTCCTGCCCAAAGTTTCTCTTAACCCAATCACCTATCCATCTACTATTTTCTATCTAATTCTTTTAACCTTTTTTTTTTTTTTTTTTTTTTTTATAAAAAACTTAGTTTTAACAGGGATTACGTCTCATCAGGCAGATACGCACTCAGCTCACAATGTTTCTCTCAAATGATTTACAAAATAGCTTATAGTGAGAAAGAATATAGAGAAGAATTAGAGAATGAAAGAATGATAGTTTTTAGCCCAATTCTCTTCTACTGGAGTCTTCAAATCATCTCTAATTTATAGGAATTAGAAAGAAATAGTCATTGGGATGATTTGAGAGCCGTTGGAGACTTTTTGAAAAACTACATAAGTGTATCATTTTCGTGCATGGTTATGCTGCACTTTTTAACAGTCATATTTTTGTTAACACGAGTGTGTGTGCCTTCATCACACGGGTGTGTCACTTTTTCCTTCATAACCTTTTTGGATTCCAGAAACTAGCACGGGATGCATACACGGTCAATACACAGGAAACACACAATTGGATTTTTACCTTACACACAGGCGTGTTTTTATGCTACACGATCATGTCTTCAGTCTCTTTGATTTATCCTTTCTTGGCACAGTTGCATGTCACGGGCGTATATGTCATTTTGCTTTGACACATAGCTGTGTGTCCTTCCTACACATGGTCGTGTGTGCCCACTTTGTGCACAACACGGGCATGTGTATTAAGCACACGGTTAAGAAACAGTTAAGAAAAGAATATAAATATGTATAGCTGCACAATATACATCATTTAAACAAAAATATAAAAGAATTTAGCTAAGGCCTAAGAGAACTTAAGAGTGCTCTAGGTTTCAAAAGCTAATTAAAAAAAGAGAATAAGATAATGAATATTATAAAAGAAAGAGAATTCAGTGAGCTAGTTTCAATATCTAGACCCTTTTTTCATGCTGAGTCATATACGTATACCCATACACATAATTATGACGAGGTGTGAAGTAGAATATGAGCAATTAGTTGAGTTAGATTAGAAGAAGTTATTAAACTAGTTAGAAACTTGGTTAAGTTCCCCAATATAACAACTAGCTAGTGATATATTAGATTAGAGCTACCCAAGGGTAAAAATAAAGAGATACTTACTAGGTGACTTGTCACTCATTCCTCTCAATTTTCTATTTTGCAGATTAATATTTTAGAGAACTGAGCTTGAAGCACGAGATGACTAGAGAGTAGAATATGGTTGGAGCGGGTCTTCACCCGAGTTTTCAGTTTATATGTGTATGTATATATATGTATTTAGGTTCAACAGATAATATGTTGGCTCACATACTTTGTATTGCTCATACATTTGGGATTTACAGTATTGATTATGTTTTTAGACATTATTTTATATATATATTCAAGTATGAGTTTTATTTAGGATGCTAAACAATAAGTTTCAGCTTACCACCACATATTTCATTTAAGTTTTCGCATATAGTGTTTTTAGTTAAGTAATCAGAGTAAAATTATTGTTATATAATAAAAATAATTTCAGTTGTAAAAAAAAAAAAAACAGCAGATGTTACAGTTATATAAGCGCTTTTAAAATTCAACCAAAATCACAATGTATCCATTAAACCAAAAAAAAAAAAGTTCACTGGATTATATATTTATCCAAATTTTATTAAAGTAAATCATGATTAATATTTGTCTATATTCAGAAATTTTCTATCAGGTTTTGGAAAAAAAAAAAAAAAAAGTTGGAAGATTAAGATGGTTTGCAATGAAATGCCAAAGAGATCCAAGATGTCTTGTAAGCAGGTTGAGACAGAGGACACAGAGATGCCAAAAGACAAAATATTCTCGATGATGAGCTTAGAAATTGCAGGAAAATAAATATATTTGTATATATTAGTAGTAAATTTGTTGGATAGTACCTCTGCATCTGGACACCAATGAAACATCGTCCTTACCGATGAGTCTGCCTTGTGACCATCGTATATTCAGTTTGAGCATTTTCTTTAATTGCTGGGTGGGTTCATTTCTTCTCAGGTTATATAGTTTTTTTCTGTTGCTTTACTTGGAGAAAAAAAAAATGATGGGGGGTTCATTACGATATAGCAGGGCTGCTCAAGCTCAGTCTTCCACTGCAATAAAACAGATAAGAAGTGGATATGAACCCTCTGATACGGAGACCGAGTGGCATGATAGCCCGTGGCGTGGTGACTATCCACAGAAAGAAGCACTGGCTTATCGAGCTCCGAAAATGGAGACTGATTTACCAAGAAACAACACCACCACCAGTCCCTTGAGACACCACCGTAGACATGCTTCAAAGATTGAGAACGATAATGGGTCTGGTTCTTCCCCAAAAGCTAGCCCGTCGAAGAGGAGACACAACAGCAAGTCACCCTACAAGACAAGGAATGATGATAACCGTTATTTTTCACCGATCTCAAGTCGTCGAAATATCAGTCCCTTCTCAAAATCCGAGCGTCGAAGGCATATTCCAGCTTATAAAGTTGAAAGGGAGGAGCTTGGTTTGAGTAATAATATGGTTAAGGATAATGAGACTGTGGGCACTAATAGAAATCTAAGCCGAAGAACACCAACTAGAGATGAAAAAGGCGATAACCACTCTCAGCTTCCTGAGGTTTCAGCTTATAATCGTCGATCAACGACGGCACCAAGACTAAGAACGAGAGACAAAGACCATATAGAGCAAGGAGATCACGGAATATTATCACCATTGACAAGGAACACGATTCGGAAACAAAGAGAGACGGTTCCTCAAGTGAAAGCAACTCCGGCTGGTCAACTCAATGAAATGGTTGCACGTGTGAAGATCTCAAGAAGCCCTATAAATAACCCTCTAAATTTTGAGAGCACTGAGTCGATTTCACCCGGAGACATATTCTTTTCTCGCGAAGTTTTTGCTAAGAATGGTGGCAATCAGGTCCAAGTCCAAGTCCAACACGATTTGTATCCAAGGCCAACAATTTTTTCACAGAAAGATTCTTTTTTACATCAACATGGCAGAACAAATGGTAGTATTGATCATAACCCTCCAAAAGCTTCAGCAAGTTCAGGATTTTCTCGGGTAACCGTGACAACCAACTCTGCTTATAGCGGACAGAGTAGTGGCAAGCTGAGCTCGGAAACTAGTAAGTTGAGTGGCGCAAGCGGTAATTCAACCACGAGCTCGAAAAAATTTGTGATTAACAGGCGGAAGAGTCAATCAGATGCATGGTTTTCTTGTATGAGGAAGGGATCTTGCAGAAACTCGAAATCCAGATCACCACCTCGTGAGAAACGAGCGTTTGATGAAGCTTCCTTCATTGAGAAGGCATTTGTGGTTGAAAATCTGAGACAATTTTGGGCCGATAAGTATCAACCTAACTCGTTGAATGGATTCACTTGCCACAAACATGAAGCTCAACTTCTCAAGCAGCTTGTAAGTTATGTGCATGTGGATATATACTTTGCACCGATTAATTTGCGAAGTTCATTTAGTTTTAATATGTAAAATCACTTCATTAGTATTGGTTTTCATATTTGTTCATATGTTTTCATTACTGCCCATCTACAATCCTTGTCAATGTTATATAGGTTTCGGAGGACAACTTGCCCCATATCCTGTTCAAGGGACCATCAGGTTCTGGGAAAAGAGCACTAGCCATGGCTCTGCTACGAGAAATATATGGTGATCCTAGTTGGGATGTATGTTCCTTTCTTACTTAATGCAGAAACATCATGCATATATGGTGGTTTCGAATGCCCGAGCTGACCTTGTTATTCTTCTCTGTTTTGTTTGCAGATATCTCATGATTTAAGATCCTTTCCAGCTCAGGTATGTTTTACTCCAATTGCTTTAGGATTTTTAATTCTTCATGTCAACATATCAACAGTCTGACTTCAAAAGCTGTTAAACTCTCCCCAGTTCTGTAAATAACGGCATAAGGTTTTTATAATTTTTATTAACATTTATGAAGAAGCCAAATCACCTTTTGTTTGGACCTTGACAGGAAAAAAGGCCTATGCAAGTGTTTGTCCCAGTAGCATCCAGTGCTCACCACGTAGAGCTCCATGTTGACACGGAACCAAATGCTAAATATGCACTGATGGGTTTAGTCAAGGAAATAAGAAATAACTATAATACAATACCTGAAGTCAGCAATGTAAATTTCAGAACTGATTACAAAGGTCTGAAATTTTTGTATGTGCATAAGCCACTTTATATATCCTATCCTTCCACCTAAAACTAAATAATTTCCATTTTGATTGCAGCAATACTTCTTTATGAAGTTGACCGAGCTGGAGACAGCATCCAGCATCTGATCAAATGGATTATGGACTGTTACTCAGATGCTTGTAAAGTCATTCTCTGCTGCGAAGATGATGTAGACATTATAGAAACAGTGAAAAACCGCTGCAACGTTATCAAGGTCGATGCACCTGTAACTCATGAGGTAAGTATCAAATCGATTTTATATTATATTCATTGCTTGAATGTATATACTTGAAAATTACGCCATGCCATTGATGTGGTTTTCATTTTACTCTGTCCATACTTAAATAATCATAACTACAAACCAGTTTGTTTATGCCTCCTAAAACTGCGATCAACCCTTTACTGCTCTAAATGGTTGTGCCCCATCATAAAGGGTGGTTCTTAGTGAAAAAGTGTTTTTGTTGTCAAAGTGTCTTATTTTTTTTTTTTTCCTTGAAAAAATCCATGTTATACTTTAGCTTCTGTGCTATCATTCTCTCCTAATTTTCCTCTAATTTTCAGATAATAGAGATTCTCGTTCAGATAGCAAAGATAGAGGACTTCGAACTACCCATGAACTTTGCCGCTAAGATTGCTACCAAATCAAAGCAAAACTTGAGAAAAGCTATAATGGCTCTGGAAGCATGTAAAGCACATAAGTAAGATTTTGAACTCTCAACAAATTTATACACCCCTTCCCATGTAAATCATTGTAGTTGAACTCACACAAGGCGCTGTGACCATGAAGTTATCCTTTTGCTGATGACCAACCAATTGCACTTGGATGGGAAGAGGTCTTGACAGAACTGGGTGTAGAAATTTTGGCCGACCCATCACCTAATAGGTAAAAGTCTGTTGCTCTGGAAGAGACATTCTTTAACAACAAATTAAACTCTGAATATACAACATGAAGAACTTAGTTAAGTGAATTTTGCAAGTACTAGAGTAGTTATAACTGGTTATAATATCAAGCGTGACAAGTCACATTTATGAAATTTTCAGATTATTCTCGGTGCGGGCAAAGATTCAGAAGCTTCTTGTGGATTTTGTTAATCCCAACCTAATTCTTTTGGTGATACTTTTGATGTCTTAGTTCAATGTAGTTAATCACTCAAAAAAAAAAAAAAAAAAAAACTTTTGCTAATAGACTGACGTTTGCAACATACAGAAGCTGGTCGAACAGTTCCTTAAGGGTGTTGAGGGCAGCATAAAAAGAGAAATATATTACTGGCATGCTTATTACGTAAGTTTTGTTCTGACTCTGCGTGGTTATTTTGCTTTCTGGACAAGATCAAAGCAATTAAGGGTTTTCATTAACAGGAAAAGAGACTTCCAGCAGGAACAAGTGCTTTATTGAAATTAGAGGGTAATTAATATCAACAGCTATGTGCTGCAAATTTCATCATTTTTAACTTTACTTCAGCTTCTAATTCTTTTTATGACTTTTGAAACAAGCAATTTTTTTTTTTTTTTGCAGAATTTGTGGCCAAATTCATGAGCATTTACCGAAGGAGTTTGGCAAATCGTCAATACATGTGATTCATCTGGGACTGGAGGTGAAGGTTGTGATCATCTTCTTACATATCTATGGGTTTTTGTGGTGTTATTGTTACCTCTCAATACCAAAAATTCCAGAACAATGCAATTTGAGGCCCCTGCTTTTTTCCTTGCAAGCAAAGATATGGATGTCTCCCTTCCTATGTCCACAAAGAAGAAACCGTATGACTACTTAATGTGCACAGTGAACTTGTGTGTTTAGAGTCTCAAAGGGTTGAAAGTTTCGAACAACTACTATTTTATGGTGTATTTGCTTGTGAAATTTGATAGATGATGAATCTGCAATGCAATTGAATGCATCCAGGATCCGGCGGATCTCCTATTTGCTGGTGGCACCCACACCTATCTATTATATCTTATTGCAAATTAATCCTTGCACGGGAAATATGCCAGGTTGAATGAATATTAAAAAATCTAAAGTAGCCCCCAAAATAGTTTGAATGGCAAAAATAAGAGTGTCCAAAGAAGAGAGTTTGAGTTTGAAACTCATTAATAACATATCAATATAAAATATTAACTAATTTTGTACAGTGATTATGGAGTTAATGCTGGTGTAGTTGACTCCCTTTCTTAGATTATAATGCATTTGTTCACTTGTACGAAACACTATAAGAAGTATAATATATTTCAAATGAAATAATATTTAACAAAATGTAGACAATGTATGCACAAAATAATAAATGTTCAGGGGCTGCTAATCAAGAATTTATAAGTTCCTCCTTTGACAAACCTATGAACAAAGTGTTAATAAACCCCAAACAAAATATTATTGATCCTTACTAACACCAAGAATTTGCTTGTATCAGAAATTCTCAAACAGTCAACAGAACACAATATTTTGATTTAAAAATGTGCAGTAAGTTAGTTATGTAATCATGCATAAACTGTCTCTTGACAATTTGTGTTCACATAACACATCCAAGCAAATTAACTACTTGAATAGAATTTTCATCATCGATCATCTTCAGTATGTGCAGAGTTAACAAAGCATCCTCAAAATAAACATCCAATTCAGCTAATCAAGAAATAAACAGTTCATAAGGTAAATACATAGTTCAGCTAATTCAGAAAAACCACACAATTTAGCTAATTAAGAAACAAATAGTTCATAATAAAAAACATCATCCACACTTAAAAGGTTCTGCCAATAAACTCCTCTAGGAGACAGGCTTCTTCAAAACAACTCTCCCTGCATCCAGAATGACTCTACATCCTTCCTTTTCTTTGTTGCTAGTTGTTAAAATGACCAACTCCCCCTTTGTAATAATTGGTTTGGAAGACTACCAGTTCCTATTTGAGTGTCTTATTAAAGTAGTGGGCCTTTTTTTTTTTTTTTTTGTGTAGGTTCTTGCAGCTGTGCTTTTATACTTTTAGCAAGGAACCCTTCTTAGTACTATTGTTGGTGAATTGGTTGGGATCTTGTCTCCCTTAGCTTCTGAAAGGTAGTAGTAGGTCAGGGAATCAGTAGATGATTTGGCAGGGTTATCAGCCCTGGCAAATACTAAACTTGTTTTAGTTTTATATCTTGTTCCTGTTTGACTTAGAGGAACATCCTTAGACTTTCTCTTTTCCTTCTTAGTTGGTGGAGCAGAAGTAGGAGTTAGATTTCCTCTTTTCCTTTTTAGTTGGTGGAGCAGCAGTAGTAGTTTCCTTACTTTCTTTTACTACCCTCTCTACAACACGATTCACATTTTTTGTATCATTATTTGCTCATTTATGAGCACTTCTCTTTCTAATATTTTCACATTTCCAAACATTTCATCCAACTTATCAAACATTTTTTTCTTGCCAAGAGACTATCTTTCCACTACTCTCCTCAACTACATCTGATGGTAGTGGTGGTGCAAAGGTGAACTTGATTAATTTTCAATTGACCTGACTTAGAAAGGATTTTGGGTGTGAGACAACAGTAATTCTATGAATTAGACAAAGAAACGGTAACCTTTTTTACTTCGTTTTTTTTAGACCCACAGTCAGAATTTGTTTGAAAATCATGGAATTTATGTCTACCCTTTTCCTAGTGCCTACAACATGTAGAAACTATGCTCCGTCTGTGCAAGAATGGCAACCATTTAGTGAGAGAAATCTTGAACAAAACTTAATACAACAGAGTCAAAAAAGAATTTGTCTCAGGCCATTCTTTTATGACCCTTCCTATTAGAACTTCGATGAACTTCTTGAGGCCTATCCTAGCCGGAAATTGCAGATTTTCAACGTCCAACAAAGACAAATAATTTCTAATGACTTCTAGTGAAACCGGCACCCAAGTACCCGTAGCATATGCTGTCACAAAAGAGGGTAACTTTCCATCAATTACAGCCTTGCTTAAACTTGAGTAAAACTCTTGCACATGAATTTGTGATGGGATCATCAGATATTTTAACTGTATTTGACCATCCTCTAGGGACCAAAGATGGACCCAATGCTAAATCATTAAAATTGTTTGGCTTAAGCTAAGATTCAACCAAAATAGGTCTAAAACAAACAGAGTTAGGAAACTTTTCAACATTTGGTGAAACGAAGGCTAGTCTTTTACTTACAAAAAGTTTGCTTTTACCCTATTTTTTGTTGAAAGCTTCTTTTAAGGCTGTTTCAAGGCATAAGTAATTAAAACTTATGTTTAAGATCCGAAAAATAAACGATTTACGGTCCAAAAAAAGAGAAGTCTCATATTAAATTTGTCTATATTATTAGAGAACTATTGTTTAGGGTTACACATATTTTTAGTCGATTATGTTTGTTTTATCCATTTTTTTCATTGTAAACTTTTACTTCTTTAAGGTTTGAATTTCGTATCAAATCTTTTAGTATCATCTGATTCAAAGCTATTCGATTAATTTTTTTTTATGCAAAGTTCAACTACTGAAGCAACGGTAGTTGAAGATGCGATTAGCTCATTTTTCTCCTTTTTCTTGATGTAATCTTCTTTTAAATCCTTGATGGAGACACCTTTTAAAACAACAAGTAAAATAAGAACATGATTAAAATAGGAAGACTGGACATGGAAATTAGATTTTTAGAGCAAATTGATGACAATACAAAGTGGGCAACACCAATAGAATGAGAGAATGACCTAGAATCATAAAACACACTTTGTATACTACAAAAAAAAAAAAAAAAAAAAAAAAATGTGAACACATATCTATCATTTTGTGAGTATATCTGCATACATGAATTGGACGACAAAGAAAGATCCTTTTCAAAGTGTGACAGTGTCACTAAGCACATGGTAAGAGGTGTATTATTAGTATTGGGGAAATTCATATTAAAATTTGTAAAGTTACATGAAGCATCCACATAGATGCGTGACAACTAAAATGTGAAGTATGTTTCTTCCAATTATATTGACAATATTTCATAAACTACTTTAGAAGAGAGGTGTTTCGTGAAAGAAGAATAATATAGGATCAAACGGAGAGAAGTTTTCATAGTCAACAATTATAAAGAGATTAAGTCATTTTTTGTATAAACAAATCATTAATTAAAATCGTTTCTCATATGGAGGCTCAATCAAATAAAACTAATAAACGTTAAACCGATGAATACTTCCATTGGACTAGCCCAATAGATAGTAACACATCATGTTTCCACTGTCTTTAGTCCTTCAAGGTGTGAATTCGAATAGTGTGAGAGACATGAGAAAATCCGGGGGGGAGAGACAGTATTTACTATGGAATGGGCTGAGAGGGATCATCATAGTTAACCAGTAGAAGGTTAAGGCCCGAAACAACAGACTCGTGCCGGTTTAGGGCCCGAGGGTCTGGGCCGTTACATTATATATTAAAAATGATTGATTTAATAATTATGATTTTCAATAAAAAATAATATAAATATATATAATAATAGTATAATATATAATAGTGTCATCACATTTCTCAAGTTTGTTGTTGATTAAAAATACTCTTGAGACAACATAAGACTAACTTGATTTTGAAAATAAATATTTTCCCACAGAGTCCAACCAGAACTTTGAGGATTGATGGATGGTCATTACATTGTCTGCTTAGTAGTTGGGAGCATGATATCCTAACATTTTTTGTGCTAGTGTATCGAACAATATAAAAATTGCTTCTGCAGTTGGGTTTTTGACTTTATATCAACTTTATACTTGTTATATAATTAAGTATATGAAATTATGAATTGGTTATTCAATTGGTATAGTGTCATTGTTCTTCAAATAAGCAAAGATATACCTCATTTGAGGGAGTCTTACTTTATGCATTTTAAACAGTAGAAATTACTACTACTAGTAGGAATTTTCTTCTTACAATAATTGCATGATAGGTAGCACTAGCCATATGTATCATCACCATCTGTTATCTTGTATTTTATTGTGAATTCTTTCTCCTGTTAAAATGTAATAGCTTCATTATAATAATCATTTTTGTAATACTTTGTATTTTATCTCTGATCATTGTTGTATCACATCATATTAATTAGGCACTTCATTGATACCCTATTCTGAAATATTTCTTGCTCAATAGATAATTCATCACGATTTTTTCTTCAGTTAGAGTATTGAAATTCTTTCTTTGCTACAGGTATTGTCTATTCTTAATATACAAAAGTTATAAATATTCATCATCATATGGTAAATTTAATAAGTTTAGAGTGTACTTTTCCTACCGGGCATGAACTTCCTCAAAATTCATATTCAAATGAATTTTTGATGTTGACGTTGTGTTCATATAAAACTTCCATATATTTTTAAATTGAATCAAACATTTGAAATTTTTACAAACTAAAGAACTTGAATACCTTAGAGTAGTTTCACATTTACTGATGAAACAACGACCCCAATCGGCTTTGTAGTTTCGACTCTCAAGTCTTCAAGATTTTTGCCAAAATTTTTCCCTATAAAGAAACAATAATCATTTCTCTGAAAAATTTAAATAACAACTAGATTCAAATAATAATATACACAACAAGATAGCTTGAGACATCAATTATAGACATAGTATTCGCAATAGTTTGTTTTAAACTACATTGTCTATTAATTTACTTGCAGCTAAATCTCCAATCTTATATCTCTTTTTTTTATTTTTTTTTTACTTTTCGTTGATTTAATTTCTTCAATTTGCCCATTGCATTTAAAATTCCAATGACAACTGCATTTTTTTTTATGATATTAGATATCAGAAGTTATTCTTCATGTTTGTAAAATAAGTTAAACCAAATATATTTGACAATAAAGTGATGTCGTTTGACCTATATTGAGGGTCATCAATTGTTGCAAATTGAAATTGATATTTTAGTATTACAACTCTTAGTTTTGTCATCTCTTTAACAAAAATAATTATTAAAAATTCTATATAGTATTTTTCCTATGCAGACCTATAAGTAAAGGCATTTGGTATAATTTTTATATTGTTTATCAAATACATTGAACTTTTATGAATATGTTTCTTGAATTTGAGAACCTTACTCTTTGTTATAGCTGCATGAATGACTTTATTCTACAAAATGAATGTAAATTAGCTTTTTCAATGAAGTTATAAAAATTCCAAATCATGCAAAAGTGAAATTCTTTTGCAAATTTATGTGTTACTTGTTCATCAATAAATATTATATCAAGATTAATGAGTTCATTATTCATCTTAAAATTATGACACTCTCATATGCGAGAAACTTTGACAACAATTGTCTAATCATCATGTAATTGGTTTAGATTTTCAATGTTTATGTATACGAACAATCTAGTTTTATTTCTTCTCAAACAAACACACACATATAGGATTAGATTTGAATTGAATTAAATGCAAACATATATATGTTTATATTCAGATTCGCTCGTTATAATTTGATTATGTTCATATCTTATTTTATGTCTTTCATGCTCGTAGTGGTTACGATGTAAGATTGGTTTTCATTCATACCCATTTGTGCAATTTTTGTTTTCTATTTTTTATTTGTAGAATATGTCTCTTTGGCTTTTCAAAGGATGAGTCTTTGGTATCGCAGTTTGAATTCATAGTTTCATTTTACATTTTTATATCTGAATTCATCTATTACGAATTTGGAGAATTGTTCACTATTTGTGTATGAAAGTCTGTGCACTCAAAGTTTTCTTCTTTCCTGTATGTTTGACCTTTCATTTATTTTCTTGAATCTGGCTGGCACAGTAGGATTTGAAAAAGTGTTTGAGTTTATTTTTTTCTATATTCAATTTCACATATTTTCTGGTTCAATCTCTAAAGAATGTTATTCTCTTGGTGTCTGCCATGTTCCATATGAGCTAATTAGACCACGATTGTGATTATGTTTGTTTTGTTTTTCTTTTGTAAATAGTCTAAGAGCTTTTAATTTGCTTGATCATACGTCTTCAAAGGGTGGAGAGAAGAAGACTGGGGAGCAGTGTTCGACCACTGCAGTTGCTTTGACCGAGAGGTTTCTCTCTTCTATGTCACGAAGATCCGTAGCTGCTCATCTCTGCCATGACCTAGAAATAGGTAACTATTGGATTTGATATGAGAAAGAATATTTATGTCCATATATATATATGTATGTATGTACGTATGGGTAATTGTTGCTTTCGAATTTAAAGCTCAGAGGTAAGGTCTTGCTTGAACTGGCAAACATTTCTCAACTTGCAGACATCTATGGGTTACTTCTATTATTTACGTTTTAATCTTTGCAGGACCAGGGGCACCCTTGATCTGTAACTGTGTAAGTCTTTTGTTTTCTAATCTTTGTTTCTTTGAATTTATGGAAGAACGTTAAATTAAAAAATAATATATTCATTTAGAACCCATGAGTCATCCGAGGCGACCTCTGCAGAATTTTGAATCAAGGGGAAAATATTGAATTTGACTGCTTTCATTTACCTGTAAATTTGGTGGAAGAGAAAATACCTTTTTCAAGACAGTATCCCAGTGGGGCTGTATTTTGTACTGAATATGTGGAGAAATGGGTCTTTTAGTGGCATCTCTGGAGGTCTATTTCCCCCAAAATTTCACTTGCAGCAGCTTGCTGACTCTTAGCTTTGATGTTGTTTCATGTAAAATGGGTCTTGTCAGTGATATGCTAGTTTTTCTCCATTTTCTTTCCTACAACTGCTACGATGCTGGTATCTTATTCATGTTTAATCTATGCATTATGCATGTCAATGTCACACACACAAAGTAAAATTTGATTTAACTTCTTTATAACAAGTCGATCGCATCCTTTACTCATCAGTCGTGTATCCTCACAACTGTAGTTTCATTCCAAGAACAATTTGTGAGGATGTTCTTGTACTGACGTAGGTAGCAGCCTTTTTACTTGAGTTTGGTGTGATGAACATTACATAAGATTTTTGGTTTTTATGATCGAAATCTTTACCCGTATCAATCAATTAATTTTAATTGATCAAATAACTTAAATTTACTATGTCCTGGATATTCCTATTTAAGAACCCGGGCTCTTTGGATGCTTTTTCCATTACCCTGCCATGGCTCTGATGCCAATGATTGATAAGGTAAAAAGGATCTTTCTTTCCCCCTCCAATTATTGAATACTCTAGTCATTATCATCAGTTATACATCCACTCCTATCTTTGTTGCAGGGAGAAAAGGATGACAAGATTGTGGCAGTGTGTTCGGATGATCGAGAATTTTCATACTACAAAGACATCAAGGAGCTACCTCCTCATAGATTGCCTGAAATACGCCGTTTTTTCGAGGACTGCCTCCGTCATCTACCCGTATCGGACCTTAACTCTCCTATATATTATTATTTGCTGCAATTTACCAATGAATCCTTCCTATACTGCTCATGCTGTTTACCCTTTAGTGGTTATAAAAAACAGACAAGAAGAATGAGAACAAGAAAGTTGATGTGGAGGACTTCCTGACGGCAGAGGCTGCAAATGAAGCTATCAAATACTGGATGTAAGTTATTTTATCTCTTAAAAAAATAAACTCGGTTCTTCTTGACATGTGTGGTTCAATTCTTTTCAAAAGAGCCCCGTGACTGTCTTACTTTTGAGGAAGAATATGAAGCACATGGTTAATGGATGTATGAATAATATGGATCATTTGACGGAGGCTCCAATGCTAACCCCCCCATCTCACTATAAGGATGAATAATTGTTCTTGCTATCTGCAATAATTGTCTTTTATATTTAATAAGTGTTCTTTAGGTTTAGTAAGGCGAGGGATCTCCATGCCTTCACTGTTCAAAAAATTGTCCTTGTAATCTTATAATTGTATTGCATACTATTATTATGTTCCCTATCTAAAGGAGAACCACTCCTTGTTGTACCGAAGAGAAAAAAAAAAGATTATTTTCTCTTTTATATAAGGCATGTAATTTTTCATTTACGGATATAGAAAAATTTTTCTTCATTCTCCATAATTTTTGTACTCTATGTCTTCTGAGTAATTTCTCCCCTAGGGCATGAATGATAGAATGACTCTAATTTTTTTTTACAACATACAACATATCATCCTTTTCTGTATCATTCTCATCCTCCTAGATTGAGTATATTCTATATTTGCATGGAAACATGATCTTATACATCAAAAATTTCGGGGTTGTAAGAGGTAAAAATAATAGAGTGAGTGAGTAATACTCATATCATACCTCTAAGAATTTCAACAGAGTCTTCTTATCTGTTTAAGAGTGTAAGGCGTCTTTGAACTATACATGAGTTTAATAAATGTTGTCTTTACTTCATACCATACCTATTTTACCTAAGAACTCTACCTTATCTTTTGGTATCATAACCATGTTCCATACACTCATTTACATATATAGGCTGAAAATTCATGGATGTAGGGCTACTAGTCTGAAGAGAAGCTTTTAAGCTTCATTATCGCTGATGTAATAATGCCACGTACCATGTCTATTAATCCCCTTTTCCTTCCCTCTAAAGAAGAATAATAGAGTTCTATCATGGTTGCCCTAATTTCCTAAAAAATATCTCAATCTATAGAATCTACATCCGTCTCTACTTCTATTAGTATTATTCCTTCTCCTCTTGCACTAAAACATTTCTATGTTGTCAGTTTGTGAAATGATTGAATTACACAATTTCAAGTATTGCTCAGGTCAAATTGTACCATTTTGAATGCACTATGGTTGGGTTGGAACTTGGTTATCTTTTTCAATTTTAATTTTATATTATAATTTTTAAAATAATTTAATTTAAAGATAAAATATTATTCCCTATGCATATAACATTATTTTATGGAAAGTGACAAATATGGATATAGATGACATGTTAGGTAGGGAATCCAACCCCTTTAATTTTAACCAACAACTGAATTAATTACCAGAATATAAATAAATTCTTTTCTAAGTTCTGTTTCTGAAATAAGTCTAATTTATTTTGTAAAAATAAATCAGTTTAATTATCAAATAAATATCCTTAATTTTTGATCAAATTACGACAATACCATTAAAAATACACGTGTCAGGGTTTGGTTGGTTAAGTCGAGGAACTATGAGAAAGTAACTGTAGAGAAAGGTCCCCTTCCCCCTAGTCATTCTGAAGGAGGGCTAACACACTCCCTGCCTCCGTTTAGAGATAGTTCACTATTCTCCCAGTCTTCATTTCTCATCTGAAATACAGAACCTTAATCTGTATTTCTTCTCTGAATCATAACCGTCAATCTGAGCTTTAACGATGGGAACGATAGGGAAAGCGATCTACTCCGTTGGATTTTGGATTCGAGAAACCGGCCAAGCCCTTGATCGCCTTGGTTGCCGCCTTCAAGGCAATTATTACTTTCAAGAACAACGTATGCCTCAATTCTTTTTGTTTTAAAGCTTTTCGCGATTTTTTCCGATCTTTTCTCATGTTGGTGTAGTTTGTTGACTTGGAGCCCTATGTTTCGTGCGTTTTGAATCTTCTTCTCCCATCAGTAAACAATAAATTAATTTCGGATTCCTTCTGTTTAGGACTTCAAATGTGACTTCTCTATTTTATTGATTGTTGTTGATTTTGTTATTAGATTGGGTATGGATGATCATTTATTGTAACACTATATTTACTGGTCTGCTTGGTTTCTCAAAAGTTAAACTTTTTTTTAAATGGTTTATGTTTACATTTTGGCTCTTTCCTGCATTCGATAAAATATAGTGCATGAAAGAGAATTTATGTGTCTCGATTGGTGGTAGGCGGTTTTGCAATTGTAAATGTGATTGCAGAGAAATGTGATATGGGGTATGTATTGGAAGGTTTTCAAACTCCACCTAGGAAGCCGGATAATGCCCTGGATATTTTGCAGCTTTTATTTTAAGATGCAAAATTTTATGCTGAATTTCAGATTTATTTTTTAATTAAAAACTAAGATTTTTTATCAAGTTTCCTATTAGCTTTGACAGTTTGGCTAAGCTGTGTACATAGGCTTCTGTTATTTTTATAGTAACTTATAGTTTCGATTAGCCAGGATTTTTTTATGCCTTTGTTTACATTCAGGGTCCGTATTATTTTCTGTATGACTGTAAAAAAAACAATTCTGGAAGAAGCTATGGTGTCTGGCTGGCTTTCTTTTGTGAGGTGTTTGCTTATATTCTTTTGTGCAGTTGGCTGTTTAGTTATTCATGTTCCTTGTTTCCCAAATCTTTGTACATTTGAACTAATGCTCATTTCTTTCTTAATTGTTTTCTCCTGTGAATTCTAAGCTGGCCAGCTTGGCAAATGTAATATATCCTCGTCATACGTGCCTTTTTTACATGAAGTTCTTTATCAAATCTTGTTTGGTTTATTGGTGTTTTTCTTTATCTTTTTATGTCTGGAACTTCACCTCGATTTCATTTTTGATGTCTTATTCATTTTACTGATTATTGCTTTGCGTTATGAAAGTGTCTAGGCATCGTACTCTCATGAACATATTTGACAAAGCTCCTGTTGTTGATAAGGATGCATTTGTGGCCCCTAGTGCATCTATAATTGGTGATGTTCAGGTGGGCAGAGGTTCGTCCATTTGGTATGGATGTGTTTTGAGGGGTAAGGCAGCATTTTAATCACATTAGATGGCAATTCTCAAATCTGTTTGCAAAATCATGATTTCTGAATTGCATTTTATATATCAGTATGAGTATATCAATTACATGCTTTTTTAGTTTTATGTTATAAAGAAATATGATTTTGATTGAAAAGGTGATTTAACTTTATAGGAAATATTGATTAAAGAATTGTGTGTTTCTGTTGATGGGCCGGTTCTTAAAGCATTGATACTTGACCAAGCTGGTGGATGCAAGTAAATGATGAATTAATTATCATATAATAGTAAGCCTCAACATAAGGGATTAGGTAAACAAGTTTGCTGAGTTTACATGTTGAGCATTTTCAAAGTAGTGAATAATAGAAGTGAGATGCTCTCGCTTTGTTTGAGGAAAAATTTCATCAGATTATTTGTTTGAATCTTTCAATTTTAAACATTGTAATACCATAATGCCCATTAAAACAACTGGAAGATAAAATAGAATGTTTTGCAAATGTCCTCTGGCTGGTAATGGGACACTGCTAATGGTTTCTTTATTGCTTGGTAATATTACTGGTTTATGACCAAAAAAAAAAAACACAGAGCAAAAGCTATTTACTTATTGGAAATTGTTAAAGAATGTTTGAAATCGTAAATCTCTTCCCGGAGTATTTGAACTACTTTCTGATGTTGAAAAGTTGAATACCATTAGATTGCTGGAGAATTTGTCCTAAATATCTTTGGTACTAGAAGGTGTTTGGCCTCATTACTTCAAGTTATGCCTTATTGTTACATGATGAATTTTGGGCTCAAATCAGTGATGTAATTTCATTGGTTAGACTTGAAGCTTAAGTTGGTGGTCAAAAAAAGTTGTATGTTATTTTTCTCTTTGTTTTCATTCTTGTAGTTCAATAGAATATGAGGAAAAGCTGAACATATACTAAACTGAGAATGCAGCTGTTGTACAAAGTTGATAGCAATGTTGTAAAGTGGATTTCATTTAATTATTGCTTCAGATTGCTTGTGACTATTTTCCAATGATTTAGTTTTTCTTTTTTACATCATTTGAGTCATTTGTTTTCTCTTTTTCTCTCTATGTGCTGTTCTTGTTTGATTGGTGACTTTATCTGTTCAGGTGATGTTAATAGCATCAGCATCGGCTCTGGAACCAATATTCAGGACAATTCTCTTGTTCATGTAGCAAAATCAAATTTATCTGGGAAGGTATTACCAACCATTATTGGAGATAATGTTACAGTCGGTGAGTGACAGACAATCACCTTTGAATGTCAGCAAGGCCCTGCTGGAGTCTTTTCTTGAAGGATCTTGAATTTATGATTATCATTTTGGAATGAACAGGTCATAGTGCTGTCTTACATGGATGTACTGTTGAAGACGAAGCATTTGTTGGTATGGGTGCAACCTTGCTGGATGGAGTTTATGTTGAGAAACATGCCATGGTTGCTGCTGGCGCACTAGTAAGGCAGAACACCAAAATTCCTTGTGGAGAGGTCTGTAAACACTTCTCAATTGATCTTTCAGTGTTATTTCACCCAAAATTCCACAAACCTACAATTTTTTAGAATCATTTGATGTTTTTATTAATAGAATAAATGAAACTTTTTATTGTTTCAAGATTTATAAGGGCTACATTAAGTTGCTTAGGCTTATGTTCAAATGTAGCTTGGACGCATTTTTGTGAATCAGAATATCTAAACTGGGACTAGGTGTTGCAGTAATCTGAAGCTAATATTTCAATTTGAAGACTTTCATATGCATATCATATTGGTCATAGGATACTTAATTATAGAGAATGTGATAATCAAGAGCTTCTATGCCCCATTTAGTCGCTAGTAATCCTTGTGGCTTTTTTTCTATGAAATACATCATGGTGTTATGGCTTTCCCTCTTCCATACATCCTGGTGCTATATCTTCCCTTTCCTTTTTCCAAATGTGTTTTCTCATTGATCATAATATTGTCTTCTGCTTGTGTCTGATGACATGTATACCCCTTTAAAATTAATCTTGGCTGGTTGATGTAAATGGAAGAGTTAGTTGTTACTGCTTTCCCCTTTTTTCTCATGTTTTAAGTAATTGTGCTGGAAACTTCAGGTTTCACACGGAAATCCATGAGTTTTAGGCCTCAGCAATATTTTACTTTGTTAATTGTTCCAACTTGTATTGAAACCAATAAAATTATGTGTACTTATAATAAATATCAATTTAAATTGCAATGATAATATGTCATCTTGTGATTGAGTGATTTTGAATTAAAGATAAAATAACATTTAATCATATAGTGACATATCATTATTGATACCTAAATTGATAATAACACATAATATTACTCTATTCAAATAAATTGAATATCTATTTTCTTTTATGGGGTTTTTAAAACTCCCATAGCAGCAACATCCAGAATGCTTTCTCAGAGCTGGCTGATTTAGTAGCTTTGTAGTAAATGTAATTATTAATATTTAAGTTGATGCAGTAGATTCTGCCTACTGGTGAATGGTTAAAAAAGGATTTGTGCGCAATAACTCTATAAAAAACACTGGTTTTGTTCATTTAATTTCTAGTTTGATTTGAAATTGCAGTTTTATATTCCAAAATGGATGAGGCTAGCAATTGGATACTATTATGGTTCTAACCTTCTTGATAAACACATTTTTTACTGGTTATAGGTTTGGGGAGGTAATCCAGCAAGGTTCCTTAGGAAGCTCACCGAAGAAGAGATGGCCTTCATCTCCCAGTCAGCCTTAAATTATTCCAACTTGGCCCAGGTTCATGCTGCTGAAAATGCAAAGAGTTTTGATGAAATCGAATTTGAGAAGGTGCTTCGCAAGAAATTTGCTCGTCGTGATGAGGAGTATGATTCAATGCTTGGTGTTGTCCGTGAAACACCTCCAGAGCTTATCCTTCCTAATAATATTATGCCAGACAAAGCGGCAAAAACAGTTTAAATGTGATTAATCCTGGGTAGGTCTCTTCTCTTGAAATTCAAAGTCACCGGATATTTTGTCTAGTGCGGGATTGGTAGGAAATGGGTGCCTTTCAGTTCCAATAATTTTTGGGAGCATGCTGAAATGTCAGAAGTCAAACATGGTGCATTTCAGGCATAAATGGTTTTGCTCATCCAGTTTGGTTTTAGAACTACATTTTCCTCTTTTGAGGAGAGTAATCTATAATGGACCATATGTTTTGGGTGTTTTCATCATCTAAAACATTCACCAATGTATTAATGCTTTCAGAGGACAATTGCTTAGCATTTGATTATCACACTTAGCAAATAAAGAATTCTGATTTGAACATTTGGAGCGTGCAGTTGCTGATGGGGAAAGTCTAGAATTCAAGAAAAGCTTTAAAATTGGTGTAATGTGCCATTAGATGGCCTCTCTAGAAAGTGAAGGAAGTAAATACAAACCAGGGGTAATTAGGGCTGGATCAAAACCGATCTGAGTTCAAATTTAGATTTGTTCAAGTTTGGTTTAGTTCAAACAAATTGAATTTGAGTTTAGATTCAAATTCGATGAATTTTTATATAAATAAAGTTTGAATTAGAGAGTTAAATTCAAATTTGATTTGACATTATAGTTAGATTTATTTATTTATAATAAATATATTTATTATAATTTTTTGGTAAATGTGAATATATTTATAATGATTTATAAAAAACTTAAATATATTTATTATGATTTATTGAAAACGTAAATATATTTATTATGATTTGTTGAAAATATAAATATATTTATTATGACTTATTAAAAACATAAACATATTTATAATTTAATAATAAATTATAATTACAAAATATAATTAAAAATTATTATTAAAAATTTTTTTGAATTTGAG